>BHDV01072486.1:0-46409 GCA_005406045.1 Adoxophyes honmai | reverse complement strand
CTGGCGCCCGCGCTGCGCGAGGACGAGCCCGCGCGCCGCACCACCAGGCCCGCCGGTGAGTCCTCACCCATCCCCAACCAAAACATCACACGCCACCAAAACAAACAACGGACCCAATCTCACACTTGCTTATTTATCCCGGTAAAAGGAATCAATCCAACGCAATCAAGCATAGAGCATCGGAGGGCACCGTTGTGTGTCGCTATTGACGGCGTTGCGCCGCAGAGCGTGGCTAGGCCCGCGCCGTTGCCGGCTTACCGCTGCGAGTATAAGTCCTTATTTATCAATACACGCGTATCTGACGTATCGTTATCAGTAAGCCGATACAGGCGGTGGTACGGTGGGATAATAAAAACAATACCACGTGAGAGCGAAGGTTCGCGTATCGGTATCGCCGGCGCCTGAGGAAGTTCACCTGAGATCTATTTCCAACAATGATACAATACTTCACTGTTATCGGGCAAAGACATCTGACGCTCTCGGAATCATCTCACCGCTCGGATGGAGTGGCGACAGCTTGTTTGATATTGTGACTGGCTATTGAAAACACTTGATATCGGTAAAAGGGAATGTAGACACGGTTAAACATAAATATTTAAGTAACTAGGCGGGATCTACGTGTGTACTTAGACGTGGATCTAAGTGAACCCCATGGAAATAGTGAAACAATCACACAAGTTGCTACTAAAAAGTTCATAACATTATTGTGGATAATATTAAATAGATACTGACGTAGACACGGTGACAGTTTACTAAATGAAAAAGAAATAAATTAAGTTTTTTAGCAGTAAAAATGTTACTTCTATACATGAGTATGTCTCACAGTTCTTATGATAATTATTGTAAAACCGTAAGAAATCCATCCTGAGCGCTGTATGCGGCTTGTCTAGTTATTACCATAACTTTCATTGCTAACTAACAGCAAACCCGCATTATTTAACTTTTATTCGATTTCGATGTATAATGGTCTTATTCGTATAAACCATTATACCTATGTATAATATTCTTGGAACCTTCCATTTTTAGTAAAAATGGTTTTTTTTTTGCGAAATTTCGTAAAAATACCAAAGATATCAGAAAAACATGCATTCATTTATTGGTGAATGGTTTAAATTACAAAGATGAAAGCTAATACCAAAGGAACTGCATTATTTATTGATAACCTGTAACTTTTTGAAATCTCCAAAACCTCGAAATAGCGACACGAAGCTTGCTTTGGTTTTAAAATTGGGGCAGTGGTTGCAGTCATATTTAATTTGCTAAAAATGTCAGTTTTGTCTATGTAACGTTTTCCTGTATTTTGATTTTCCCCATTTATAAATACAGGCGTGGTGTATGTGCAAATTCCAATGGTTTTTTTCAACTTATCTTGGCTCTTTTTAATTTAGCAATCGCCAGAAGACATCTACGGAAGAAATGGATAGGTGTTATTATATTCCGACACCACACAGGGTTTATTTGTACCAGTATTTATAATCTGTATTTGATTTACTGTTACTTTAGTTAAAATCGATTTGTCGATCCCTAAATAACTGCTCCTCTTTACTACTAAGGTTGGCTGGCAGAGATCCCTTTAGGGATAAGTCCGCCTTTGTACTTCGTAGGTTCTTTTAACTTGCTGTCTAAGATAAGGAGCGGTAAAGTAAGGATGATGTAATATAATAAGAAAATGAAAATGAAAGTTATTTAAATACTAAAAAAATTTAAGAAATATTTTTTTTTCACTTTACTTAGGTATAGGTACTTTCAAGTATTCTGCGCTTTATTTAAAGTTTATTTTAATATAATGAAACATAGTCAATTAATTTAGTCAGTTAATTGAATCTCTAAACCAAACGAAAACCTTCCTTTATAAACTCTATTGATACTAAATTTGTAAGATAAGACAAGTATAATGTACAAAAAATACCAAATTGCTTACATTTAATAAGGCTTGGTCACAATAGTGATATCATAAATACTTAGAAATTAATTCTCGGCAGTGGTAGGTTTATTTATTTATCGTCTGTGACTCGGGAAGTCTATCAAGTTCTTGTTTCGAAATTTAAACAGTTTAGAATTTGCAAATAAAATGCATTAGGCCTGATAGTTTTCATTGACTAACATTTTTTAATGAAATTAGGAACATTTTACGAATTTTGGTATTAAGTTTTTATGACGGCGTGTAGGTGCTAGTGCTACTAACAAATCCTCGCACATTGCATTGTAAATACATTTAGCGTTTCTGTTGAGTATGTTTTATTAGAGTCGGTAAATTATATAGCGTTATTTCATAACGCTAGTAGGTATCAGTGTCGCATGATTTTGCAATCTTATCTCTAGGTAGCAAATGTACAAATATGAATGATTGCTTTTGAACCAATTAGCGGTAAATAAGTGTTAGATGTACTCTTCCGAACATCCACTAACTTGCTAATGATGCTGGATTGAAATTTAGAGTAAACATAATATTTCACGTATATGTATAGTGAGTTGGTACCGAAATTGTACCTGACAAATAATTGTTAATTTAACTTATTTAGTTAAAGTTAGCCGTAAAAAACGATGCTAAATTGGGAAGTTCTTAGTAATTGTACTATCTCGATATGCAGCTGAAAAAATAGGGAGCTGTGACTACGGTATATCGTACATTGAGATTCTCTCCTAAAAATCAAACACTGACGCATAAATGAAACTTTTATTTATAAATCGCTCTTATTCCGTCTCGTCTCGGCGTATATTTTTTTAATTCAACAATCGAAGTTCGTTCAGCCTATCATTCAATTAATCATCATTTAATAAATGGTCATGTTTTGATACAGCTAATCTGCCGCGCAGCCATTTCCATCCTTCGGCTCTAGCACTTTGGACTATGACCATTCTCGTCTCAGTGCAACCGAGGCGTAACAATTGAGAAGTTAATTGGAACTTGCTATTTTTAGGAGTAGGTAAAACCTATCCAGAGCGTGATCCTGATGCGTAATTGAATTTAATAAATTCTGCAACCGTAGGTACCTCTGTACCTACTCACAAAATATAAAATCTAATGGCAACTTAGCTCAAGATAAAATCGCCGGAGTAAAGGCGTGTTTGTACATTTAATGATTGTGTGGCTAAATGTCGTATTACTGCTTCGATTGCTTATAAACTTTAGTGCTTAGCTAACACGCTGACGTCATTTATGACAAAGCCATATAATCCGCAACTGGTGGAAGCGAGTGCAAAATTGAGAGTCGTTTCTTGCGCGCGCTTATGATACGAGTATAAGTATGTTGTGGAGTAAATATATTTGATACCAGTGTAAGTGCATTAATGGAGGCTAGGAGAGGTGGCAGTGCGCGGAGCCGCCGGTGTCGAGTGTCCGCAGCCTTGGCGATGGCCGCGAGCACCGCGTCGCTACTTTTCCGTAAATATGTAGACAATCCGATGGGACGTGACTCACTACTTACCCGTCGACTTTCATTCATTTTCCGGATCGGCTGAAAGTCAGTTAGGTATGTTTGCCAAGACATTTTTATAAGTGTGCCAAAAATTGTATTACCGAGAAGAGAAAAAGTTGTCTTCGTCAGGAAAGTCTAGACGGTCGGACAGGACGTGACAAGGAAACATACATAATAATTGCGATTTCTATTAAACGTAGTGGTCGTTCACGAATGCTCACTCGCATACAGCGTGTGAGACTACTTCTAAAACAACCTTTTCCCATAATCTGCTGTATCTAAATGGATATCTGATTAGGCGATGAATAGATAACGCGGCTGAAAATCGTAACGCTCGTTATCGCAGCCAAATCAGCATCCACGAAGGGCTGTGAATGGTGGTCGGCGCGCTGCGTGCTGTGCTGGTGTATGTTATTTATTTATGTTTATTATTAGCGCGTAGTGGCCCGCGTGACGCGGTGCGGTGGGTGTCGGCCGAAAGGGCGCCAGGCCAGCCCGGCTTGCGTACGCGGTGCGGTGGGTGTCGGCCGAAAGGGCGCCAGGCCAGCCCGGCTTGCGTAACGCGGTGCGTGCAGCGGGAGTACGCGGCCGCGGCGCGGGACGACCCGAGTCACGCAGGACCCACGGGCACACTGTCAAAAGATGCATTGACAGATCGATCGATTTTCCATTTAACATTACACTTGAGTCCACGATAAGGATGATACGATCGATATGAGAAACATAGTAGAATAATCAAATCTCACATTCCTGTAAAAACCAAGGTGCGTGAGTAAGCAGACAATTGACATCTCGATTGACGCCCTGTAGAACTTCTGTCGCTACGCGGTCTCACCACGACATAGGTATGAAAGCAATAAAAGTAATCCGATGTTTCAAGTATTTATTAATCATAAATATTCAGTGAGGAGGGTGTATTTTAATTACTCTGAGACGCGAGGTAGTGGCATATTTGTGCGATCGCGCAAAAAGTGCGATGTCATTCAGAAAATTCATTAACTTGGGTGTGACCGACGAGCTAGTTTTTCGTGGGACGCAGCCGATTATTTATCTGTCAAGATCTTTGTTGCTGCTTATGGAAACGACAAGGTTTCTTTAGATAAGCATCAGCAAACGCTGAAACGGTGGAATGCGAGACTATAAAAGTAGGTAGCGAGTAGTCTTATAATCCTGATTTCTGGAATGCTTGTGCGCATTACTGCAGATATTATGCGTCGTGCGAATGAGATTGTTTGTGTATTTACGAGTAAATACCTACATCGCGCCGTGTCCGGACTGAGAATGAGCCTCGCGCGATTTGCGCGACATTGTAAGGTTCCGCAATATCGTTGTCTTATGCATTTTACTTGGGCCATTACGAATGTGCATTATTCAACGGTTTGTTAAGTTTTAAAACAACTTTCGGCTGTTGTAAATTTTGCTTAATATTATATGAACCTAGAGAAATGTTGTTTTAACTTGACTCTTGGTATTAAGAATGCGATGATTTCCTATTTTTTACTCGGCGGAGCGGAAAAGTACAAATAGTATGAACAAATAGTATGAAAAATAGTACGAACAGTACAAATACATAGTGCAAATCAACGTAATCAATCAGCAGCATACAGTTCCATAGCTAACTCATGTGTCAGCAGCCAAGCGCGCGCATCTCGCGCGGCCGGGAGGCGCGGCGCCGGCCGCGCGCCGCCGGGACCGCTCTCCATCGCAGGACACTTAAGTGTGTCCAATTCAGTCCGTGGTTCATTGCCCCGAGCCGTAACAAATGCTCAAGGTGACGTCACGCCATGTGTATTGCACTCAAATTGCATTACTGGACAGATGTACGATACGATGTGTATTTTTATATGCCAGCAAAATTTGAATTCGGGTCGAAGTTTATGCATGCGTATGGCGCACATCCGTACTTTTTACGGCGACACTCGACTTCATAAACCAGCATCATTTCCTACCGTTCGCAACTGTTTGTCTATCGTATTTCAAAGTCTGACATAGCATCTAACATGATTCAGGTTTACTCCTATGCCTATCTAATTACTTATGTTAATGAATGCTTTTATGCTCGTACGATGCTGACTAGTGAGGATAATTATTCATTACTATACATATTTATCTACCATCGCCATTTGCTCGCGGAGGGCTGAGTGTTAAGTTGCAATATTTCTGCATGTCTGCATTTAGAAGTAAAGGTTTGGCTTACTTCGGCACCGATAATTATATTTAAACGAATTCAAGCTGCATTCACAATAAACGTCCTTACGGCGGGACCGTTAACGTGTTAGCAAATATTAGCACACTTAATTAACGCCCAACGAACTGGCTTCCACGAAACTAATTGGGGTCAAAGAATTTAAGTGCATACATCTCAATTAACGCGACGCTACATCAGAAACCGACGCCGGCGCGAGTTATTTGAATGCGTGCTCGTATGAACTGCGCACGTTGCCGCGCAGCCTCGCCCGCGCAGCCCCGGCCAGCGCACGCGCGGACAATAGACATTAATTTTGAAAGGCGCGGGATAGGAATGTCGTCGGCACAACCTGGGGCAGGTAGAATTTTTGGCACCTTTATGATCATATCCTGACGTGTCATAAGCCACCCACGGGCCTCATTAAGCCGGTAGCCAACAAAGGCGCCGGGCCGGCCATAACGCTGTCGGATTAAGTGACGCGAGGGACGCGAGGGTCGTCGGCCGGAGGTGCCCTCGCGTGCTACAATTGCACACAATACGCCCCCGCGCGACCCGACAAGCCAAAAAGTTAGAAAAGTATGGCGGTGCGACGGTTCCCGTGATACCATCTCGGCGCCAGCGCCGCGCCGCTGCGCCCGCGCTGTCACCCAAGCCCGGCCGTATAATTAGAAGCCCGCTTTAAAGGTGCCGTGAAATATCGTGCGCCTTAGAGGATTTAAAACGGTGTTAATACCGAGAAGCAATAAATGCGGTCCCGAAACCTGAGCGATCAGATTTATTTTATGGTCATTTTTGGTGTCGCCGGATGAATCGTGGAAATCGGGTCTTTATCTTTATCGACACTAAAAGTTAGTGATAATGGTTAAGTCGCAGCGCGGGCGTGCCGGCGGGCCCGAGCCCCTCCCACGTGCGGTGGTCGACTCTCGTTATGAACTTGAATTAAATGAATGACGCAGTTGTATGAATGGCGCGGGAATTAATGTGAGTCGGAAGTGCAAGCGCGCTTCAGCACGCTAGCCGGCGCCGGCGCCGCGCGGCGGCCGCCGACACCTCGCGCGCGCGACCAGCGCCCGGTGCGATGCTATTGCACTCATTGACTAATTTACTCTGTTAGAAACACATTATTTGACAGAAATTTGACACAGTTAGAACATTTTAGCCTTAATTAATTAACTAATAATAACCACTTAATGATTATGCATGCAATAAAAATACAAGTACACAATTGCGTGCAAAATAGCGCCAAAAGGGCCGCACTCAGTATGATATTGCAGCAAGCCGCAACGATGATTTTCAGTACAGCCCTGGAAACTTATAACTAAAACAAAATTCACATCAAAACGTAAGACGTACTATATTCCAATACATTGTCAACCAGCCAAATTAGTTTCTGTGCACTTTTTTTCCAGCGATTTGTGTAAATTTGTATGTTATTTTAATTCTCAGCGTGTGATATCTAGCTAAATTTTATTGGACGAAGTTGAATTTTGTCTGCAAAATAGGTTAAACGTTTCGGAACTTTTGATGTACCTATTTTCAAGCACAATATGCTCAAGTTTGATCGTGTGTTTAAATAATATATTTTATGTTTGTTTAATTATGTATTCCTTAAGCAATTTAAAACTAAGCAACACTAAAGCAATACTTAGATTTCATGAAGCATATCGCACCCAAAGACAAAATACTTAGTTTGATCCATATTTTACACACAAACTAAAATCCTGTAAGAATGGCCGTATTCGTGACTAGCAATACAGCACAGGTGTTGTCGAAAATAAAACATTCGACATTAACACTGCCTACCATTAGAAACCGGTACATTTATTACAATATTAATATCGATCAGATTTTAAAATATACACCGGCAAAATTGCTCATCTCGTCAAATTAATTAATTGTCGATATTAAATATCATGTGACGCAGTTTCGAGCGGACAACAATGTTGACGCAGTTTCTTTACGGCTGATTGGTATTCTCGGAGACTTGTTGTCTAGTGGGTGCTGTGACGGAACGAGGTGGTCGGGGTGGCATTCTTCACGCAACCAAACTGCTCGCTCTTTTGTAGCGCGAATCGAAGAAAAACTCGCGCAGTTGGTGTAACAATTCTAGTAATTACTAATGCAGCGCTTAATAAAGGCATTCATTAGCAGACCTAAAAAGAGGAGCTGGTCGTTTCTCCGATACCTGATGGACAGACGGTGAGGCGACTGGACTTCGTAATTTATTGACGAAACAAAAACTGATCATTTATAACTCACGCTGCGAATGCGATTATTGAAATGAGAGATGCTAAAAAAGGGCCACAGATTTTTTTCTAATGCTGAATTAGTGTGTTAATTATTTATTTATTTGTCATTGAGATCTAACAAATGGTATCAACAGAAAAAGAATGCCTTACTCATACGTTTTACATTTGGTACCCTTAATTTATGCTCAAAAACTAGCTAAGTAACTACAAAACCAGTTATACTTAGTTCTAGCTTAGTAACAGATTATTAGAAATACTAAGAAAATACTGTTTAGGTACTTTTTGTTGGAAAATAAATAACAAAAAAGAAATTTGAAATGTATTCTTTTACATTGTTGAGTGGCTAGTAATGATATGAAACATTTCTGTCAGTGTTGAAAATTGTTCGGATAAGTCACGTTACTAAAATCGAGTTTAGCTCGACATGTTTCGGACTAATTCGTAGCCCTTCATCTGCCAAACGCGAACTGCGCGCCTCGGCTCTCTTCGCGCGACGGAACTGACTTCGGGTTGCCGCGGCTCCTAGATGAAGGACTACGAATTAGTCCGAAACATGTCGAGCTAAACTCGATTTTATTAACGTGAGTTATCCGAACAATTTTCAAAATGAGTGAGTCTCACGGTAGTTTAATGATTAATATTTCTGTCAGTCCCTAATCAATTCATTCAGTGTGTTATTTAGTCTCTATCTGTGTCGACTTAGTGTCAAAAAACAGTCTATCTTTTTTTTTTAATTAAATTTTGTGTATAGTAGGTGGTTTATAGACAGTATCAGAGGGAAGTGCCCATCTTTATTAGATTTTTTTGTATTGAAATGGAGGTGGCATAGGTTGGACAATGGGAACCACGCACCGTCTTTGACTTTAAATATAAAGCCATTCCAATAAGAATAGCAATACCTACTCCTTCCATTTTTATAATCTGGCTAACTAAATTGAAATCTATATTACGTATATCTGTTGCATCCATGAGTTATTTACAATATCACGTACATACCGATCTTATTGATAGACAGACAGCGGCCTTGGTGTTAATTTAATCAAATCGATTGCTCTAATTTACGTATCGCGAAATAGTTTTAATTACTTAATCAATAAATTCTAATTGGTACTCAGGAAAACGAGAATTACTACCAATTTTATGTTGAAATTCTTACGAGTACGACGAATTAATAACTTGTTTAATAACAGAAAATTGTAAATTTAAATACGAATTTCGCAATTAAATACGATTCCGAATACGAATCCTGTGCTGGTAAGACTGTTTGTTATAGTTGGAAGAGTATACGACGGAAAGGAGCTAAATTTGCATTAGAAAATAACCTCTAATAACACTGAGTCGCACAAATGTTTACTCAAAGCAGTTAATATAATATCCACTTTTTAAACGAGCCGGAGTGCGTCGTCACCGCGCAGCGCGCGCGCAGCCGCTTGTGAGTTCAGCTCAATAAATATTTACCCGTTCTGGCGCGCGAAACGCTGCACTCCCGACAAGGGAACCTTTTGGCGCCAAATGTCAATTTTCTAAAGATTACCCGTCGTCGCAGCCGCCTCGGCAGCCTCGGCGAACGCGCGCCGCTCGCCAATCTCGCGCTTACACTCGCCGCCGAGCGCCGATAATGGCTCGACCAGGGCTTGTTTGCTCATGCAACACGTAATGGATCCCAGCACTCTTCTCAATCGCTCGAGAAACGTGTTTGGATAAATGCTATGACTTTCATATCCAAGCGCCGGTTATGCGGATCGCCTATGTTATAGGTAAGTAAGTAGGCACCTCACTGTCTCTATTTATGTCCCGGCATAAATTACGGACACTCGAGAAACAACCCCGCGGCGTTGAGGATTTCTACATCGTGTTTGGTTTCGATTTTTTTTTTACAATAATGATATTAAATTTGTAATCCAATAAATGTACTGAAGTTTAAAGTTACACTGAACATAAAGTCAAAACTGACTGTAAAAGCCCTCGGGCTCGTAGGGGAACTTTAACAAATATTAAAATAACGAATTAAATACAGATTTTTTCAATTAATTGAAACTTATACTAAATAACAGAATGTGCTGTGGGTAAAACAATAAGTCTCTAGTCAAAGTTTATGGCAGCGTTTCCTCTTTGATTTACTTTGGTTTTCTAAGTAGGCAAATTACTACCGCTGTCTTGTGTTAAGCGGTGTTGTAACCTAAATGGATACTTACCGATTGACTAACTAATTCGGTTACAGCACACTATTTTCTATAGTAAAAGTATAGTGAGATTAATCGACGGGGGAAGCGGGGGAGCAAACGTTGCGAGGGATGCTGGGGTAGAGCCGCCGCGGCGCCGACCCGCTGTCTCGGGCGCGGCGCTCGCGCAGGATTCCTGACAACCCAGACCCTGCTCTGCCAACTAGTGTAAAAATAAAGTGTCCCATCCAGTCGGGATTGTAACGCAGGGAAAAACTTGAGCATCTGTAGTTCCAGTCCTTTTCTAGACGATTGAGTTATAATGAGGGTACGACGACCGGAGAACATGCAACAGCCAAGATTTTCCTGCAAACGTAATACTGCGAACTTTTATTCTTAGATCATGCTTGTTGGACACAGTCACTCGAAGTAATTTGAATGATATTCAGTGAGCCTACTTTTCGAATAGAACAGATGGGATGCGAGGCATGCTTTTGGTCCTTGCACAAGGCGTAGAGACAGTTTATAAAATTTTGAGAGAATGTGATGAGAGACAGTTATTCAAGGTTTTTACGGACTACATTAACCATGTACCAATATGTTAAACGTTTAAGAATCAAAGTTTTGCCTTGGGTGTGGCGTGTGGTAGACATTATATGGTTAGGTTCAAACCTAACAAGTTTCTAGCAATCGACTGCTCCTTTCCCTCACTGACCCTTTTACTCTGATTGTTATGAATTAAGGATGCATGTGCGTGTGCGTGTATAATAAAATAGTTTTTATTTGTCATTTTCACACATTTTCATGCGATCATTATCACAAAGTATGCAAAGAACCCATCGCGAGAATCGGCGCTTGTTTGAAATGTCAAGCATCAAGATAGTTATCTAGACTCACTTTGACTGTTGATATGTCTAGAAGAGATTTAGCAGTCAGATTATGATTTTGATTTGGTAAGTAATGTGACGAGAGCACGCCAGTACAGCAAGTAGCATGGCGCGGAGGCGCCCGGTCCGGTTGTACAGTTGCGCTCCTTAGATGGCCAGCGGCGCGCGGCGGCGCCCGTTTCTCTCAGCGCCTGCGCCGACCTCACGCGAACTCACTTCTTATACTAATCCAAGACACATCGCGACCGCCAACAACACACGGATGTGTCTGTCTTCATTAAGAAATGAAAACAAGCTATTTCCGCAACGATTTGTCTTAATAACCCGTATCAAAATAGAACCTTAAGCAGCAGTCGATAAATATAGTCGTTACAAGCGCGTGAAAATAAAGATGATAAAAAAGCCCGAGTGTGCTTGTCGCGGACGGATCTAAATCCCCAAGACCGCGCACTGTCAAAATATTGTCAAAGTGAATTCCGCGCGTTCAATATATTATACCTAATGATTTTCCACTTGGCAATAATCCTAGCGATTTATTTCGATCTCGGTAGATATTAAAGCGCATACCGCATATATCTGGGCGAGGCGTCATTCTGGTCCGGCTCGGTTGTTGAACCTAGTTTTAGTGAGGCTGGAGTGGCGACACGCTCGGCCGCTTCAGTTTCAGGTGGGGCCCGGCATGGCGGCCATGGCGCGGGGTCGTCTGGGAGCGCCGCGGCGGCAGAGTGTCTCATTGTCACCGGTATATTTAGTGCTGACGCCGCGTCACGCGCGCCCGGAAGCGTCTGTCAGCGCCGTCTGCCCAGCACGGCACGCTCCTGCAGCGGCCGCGGGCCGGTCTGCACCACTCATTTGGCAAGGTCTCCACATCCGGTACAACCACCTACTTGTAGCGTCGTGGAAGCATTCTTAAGTCATTTTCAGTCTTTCTTACCAATTCAAGTTGCGCGTTCCTACTTAAGTAAAAAAAAGTCAGAAGTCATTGTAAAAGTTGGCTGTTATATGATTGTCGGCGACCGCCGAGCAGCGCAGACTCCAGTTAATGTTTAGTCGCTGACCGGGATAATACCTTAAATTTACTGCCGCTCAGCCGGATGTGATGCTCCAATTTCGAGTAATTATGCTTATCACCGCGTTTCAGTAAGGAACAAGAAATAGTACCCGACGTAAACTCCTATAAACCATATTGTTGTCGCCGACAAGAAACTGGGTTAAATCTACCATAAAATGTTATCTTAACATAATGTACTGTCGTCAATGCACGGTCGTTAGAATCTATGCATCTTTGCATATAGCTATCTGTTGCTATTCCTGCTTGAATAAGATTGTGTTACCTATTGACATTTTATTCAATCTTTTTCACAACAAATTCTCTCGTAAAAATATAAGGATGATGACAATTTTGTACTTTGACACCTGTAATACTTTGTCTAGAATCGTATCTTATGGCATGACACTTGGAAGATAACGAAATATTTCAGCACCATTTTGAACGATGAAAATAGTTTAAATTTTGCCCATATAAGTACTTACATGTATTGTGGAATCGTTTACAAACTTATCATTACCTCTAGGTTAAAGCATGATGATCTCGCAAAGAAAAATATAACCTGTTCCAATTATAATGCTTACTTTAAATAATTGGATCGATAAATGCGTAAAGTGCGACACTTTCCCGCGTTTTATCTTGCACAACGGCTTTGTAGATTAGATCCTCGAACCAGGCCTGCCGTACATGGCCGGGCGACGGGGGCTGGTGTGAGATGCCATACAATGTAGATGATCGATGCGACAAGCAGTGTAAGGTAAAATACTCATTTAAAAGTGTGATACTTATGCAATTCTTCCCGAGTAACTAATTACTATCAATATGCCAGATTATGCACTTGCCCGAAAGCTTTGCCTTTCGTTTACATGGGTGAGATGTAGGCTCGGATTCAGCAGATCTGTTTAAAAGTAGCTTACCAACAAACTTGTGTCATTTCATTACCATCCTCCCCTCTAAGTAAGATGGCTTGAGCTGTAATTTTCACACAGGCACCAACAAAATAGAAGTTTGATTAGTGACCCATGTATCGTAAAAATACAGCCTATTCTCAAGATTTAATATTTCACAGAAAATTTCATGATAAAACACAAATAAGCATTTATTTATAATTTAATTTTTTCCATAGATTCGTGTATCAAATTGATAAAAGATTTTTCTTCAGTTTCGTATAGTACAGTCGTAGTTTTTGTAAATACTTCATCATCTAGGGAAAAATGTACGTACAGACACGTGCGATATGAGCGTACCTACTTACCTATATTATATATGCTAAGTGTTCATTGAAGATCCGATAGCTTTATACTATCTCTACGCCAGATAGGATATCACACGACGTCACAGTAGTAGCTGCCCTATTACTGTTGGACGGCAGCGTAAACTTATTCTTAACTTATAAAACACAAGCACAAAATAACTATTTGTCTCTAAGAAATCTCTCAGAAATAAACAGGTTTATCGTCATCGTTACTTAGTTATACACGTGCTTATACCATTTATCCAATCTGCAATCCTTTCGCAAAATCCAACGTCTGATTTGCGACAACGCTCGTATTCAATCGTCTACATTGTACCCTATTCAAGCAACACGTTCCAGGTCCATAACTACGGATTTGACACGTCCTATCCTATCTAGATGAGGCGGGGTCTGACGAGTCTCATGGCGGCGTGTGGGAACAGGCGACGCGGGCGGCGCTTGCAAATTGCCCCTATAAACAGGGTTCCCTCAATCCAGTGTCTATCGACAATTGTACAAGTTTTACCTACCTAGGGAAGAACTTATTCAGTGATTGTGTTTGACAAAATCGCGTCTTACTTGAATTAGGCGGTGTCTTTTTCTCAACACTCTTTACTCTTTTGTAGCAAGATAACATTACTTCAATGTTTATGAACTGTAGAAAGATAACATAATTTGAATACAAGATGCTTACTATTACCCAATTTTTAGGAAAACGTTATCGATCGATGCGTTGTAGAATGGATTTCTGATTAGGTACTTCGGCGTTTGTTTTACTTACATTGTTTGCCACTACCATTATTACAATAACTAAGTCCGCGTGATGTCTGTTTTAGGATTACACCTCTCTTTTTGTTCTGCCAAGGTATAGGTGCGCTTAGAGTGACAGGCTAGCAACTACTCACTATTCTACCCCTTATATTATATCATGAACCCTTATACATATATGGCGAAAATGGCAATGTAACGTGAAGTAGTCATAGTTTTATCTATACAGGGTGTCCCAAAACTCAACGATAATCTGGGACCGGGTGAAAGGCCCACTTACACCAGTTCTGGGAAAAATAAAAAAAAAATTCCATGTCACTCGGTTCAGGAATAATAGGCATTTTTTCAAAAGAGTTGAAAATCGCCACCCTCCGTCGTACTTTCAAGTCCTGTGATCACCTGTGTCACTATTTCGGTTGTTTTTTTTTAATTTTGGGATCTTCATTAACTACGCTATTAATCGCAACCACAAATTGATGCCAAAAACATCGGTAATTTAATGAAATAAGTCAAGTTTTAGAGAGTCATGGTTCACGAAAATATTGTTAGGTAACTTTGACTCTTCATTTTGAAAAAAGAAAGTACTGTGCTACCCTTGGCAAGTTATTTCAAAAGATGGCGCATTTAATCAAGATTAAAAAATGGTGCAACACTTGCCAGCTTGCTTTGCATTTAAAATTTTATTCCTTAGTTTTTGCAAATTGAGCTCATTATCAACAACCCAACATTAGGAATTTTAGTTAATAATATTTGCTATTTTTAGGATTCCGTACCCAGTGTGGTGTCGGGATAGAATAACACCTCTCCATTTCTTCCGTGGATGTCTTAAGAGGCGACTAAGGAAAATAGGTTCAGGTATGCTTTAGGCGACAAGCTGGCAATCTGTCACTATTATACCTTTTCCACCTGTTATCAAATCTAAAATTATGGTAGAAGTGGCTGCGAAGCGTGAAATAGTCATGGTTTTGTCCACGGATCAGAATAAAGAAGGTTGGATAGCCAAAAGTCACGCGTCCGTTTGAAAACGAGTGTCGCCACCTGTCTCCCTGTGCACTAATACCTACACGTAGAATAAAGAGCTGTAATTGTACGTACGAGACAACTACCCGCACAAGATTCGCCACACTCAAGTCCGGCGACGAAAAGGACAGGCCAAGTTTAAGTAACAATTTCAAGCTCCCCATTGACATAACTTATTGGTAGTTTTTGAAATAAGTAATAAAAAATGTATAATACTTCGTTTGTTATTTGTAAAGTCTCTTATTTATGGGTCTCAACTTTATAAACTTGTATTAGGTGGGTCACAGCCCAGGCAACTTTGGGAACTTTCAAAATGAAGAGTCAAAGTTACCTAAAAATATTTTTGTGAACCATAACTCTCTAAAACTTAACTGATTTCATTAAATTACTAATGTTTTTGGCATTAATTTCAGGTTGCGATTAATAGCATCGTTAATGAAGATCACGAAATTAAAAAAATCTCAGCGAAATAGTGACTCTGGTGATCAAAGGACTTGAAAATTGCAGCTCTTTATTCTACGTGTATTAGTGCACCTAATACATGTTTCTGTTAATATCGTTGATGTAAAGGAGATGTTTCGTGGGAGACAGGTGGCGACACTCGTTTTCAAACGGACGCGTGACTTTTGGCTATCCAACCTTCTTTATTCTGATCCGTGGACAAAACCATGACTATTTCACGCTTCGCAGCCACTTCTACCATAATTTTAGATTTGATAACAGGTGGAAAAGGTATAATAGTGACAGATTGCCAGCTTGTCGCCTAAAGCATACCTGAACCTATTTTCCTTAGTCGCCTCTTAAGACATCCACGGAAGAAATGGAGAGGTGTTATTCTATCCCGACACCACACTGGGTACGGAATCCTAAAAATAGCAAATATTATTAACTAAAATTCCTAATGTTGGGTTGTTGATAATGAGCTCAATTTGCAAAAACTAAGGAATACAATTTTAAATGCAAAGCAAGCTGGCAAGTGTTGCACCATTTTTTAATCTTGATTAAATGCGCCATCTTTTGAAATAACTTGCCAAGGGTAGCACAGTACTTTCTTTTTTCAAAATGAAGAGTCAAAGTTACCTAACAATATTTTCGTGAACCATGACTCTCTAAAACTTGACTTATTTCATTAAATTACCGATGTTTTTGGCATCAATTTGTGGTTGCGATTAATAGCGTAGTTAATGAAGATCCCAAAATTAAAAAAAAACAACCGAAATAGTGACACAGGTGATCACAGGACTTGAAAGTACGACGGAGGGTGGCGATTTTCAACTCTTTTGAAAAAATGCCTATTATTCTTGAACCGAGTGACATGGAATTTATTTTTTATTTTTCCCAGAACTGGTGTAAGTGGGCCTTTCACCCGGTCCCAGATTATCGTTGAGTTTTGGGACACCCTGTATAACATGATGAGTATAAAAGACTAAACAGAACCCTCTCCTCATTGGAGCTTGCAGGACACTTTTATTCGTCGATATCTGTGATCGGCGCCCGCACCATTAGTCATATGACAGTATCGACAGGATCGCGAGCCTCTCAACTCCGACGCCCGGCAGCGCTGCAAATTTACAAGCATCTGAATTATGTATTGACGACTGTTTGGACATCTAGCAATTAAAGTATGGTAAAGTGTGAGCTGTGGCTACAGAACCAATATATAATTAGTTTCACATTGTGACAAGACCCAACAAGACTGAACTGATGTAGGTACTAGGTACCTACACAGGGTTTCTGTAAATAATTTCTGGTAGGTGTCATATCTGGGATAGCGTACGTTATGCAGGTACTATCGACCGATAAAAATAATTTCGCCGCGAATATTATTTGGCGCTGGATATCTTTTCACTCTGGAATGTAAGCTGACTAAAAATACTGTCACGAAAACATATTTTATTTAAATTAGGTCCCCATCTACCTATTTATTAGTTTTTTAATGACCGAGGGAGTGAAACTTTACGTGTTGATTTATACGGCTTGGATGTAGTTCTGTAGAGTCATTGTTATTATTTTTGTGTTATTTTTATTCATAGAAGTGTCATTTAAATCATAGCATACGTAACTTGCGAGTAACCGCAGCATAAAGCTGTTAATTACTCATAATTACAGCATATAAAGTACAGTTAGTATTTACATGTTGGAGAAATTGTGGCCTACCCCCCAGGAATAGTTTGCGTCGGCGGCGAAGCGGGGTCAATGCTCCCTGATTCACCATACGCGACATGCGTAGACTCTATCACGTTATTACTTTCATATAAGGTTGTGTCGCTTAAATAATGCATGTTATGTAACTGGTTGCAGCCTGTGATCTGCTGCGCTTGCGGCGCCCGACCCCATCTACTCCACGCGAATATTCATACAATATAACTCTTGAAACACTGCTACGAATATCAACGCACGCAGTTTTCCCACTCCGTTGTTTTCTATAAGAAGGTTTTTGATACAACGATTAACAAGCTTGTATAGCGCTGCAGTAGGTTGCCAGTTACAGAATTAGTTCGTAGCTATTATTGCAGCGTCCTCTACACGTCAATTGGTGGCGGGCCTATCATAGCAAGACGTTATTTTAGTTAAGCGTATGATGCATTAATATGCGGCTCTATAAATGTAGCGCTCTTGCGGACAACATTGTAGTATCCCACGGTATTTTAAACATCTGATAGTCGCGCCGTTTTGTTATTTCGTACACGCGTATAAGTGCAGGCGGGTGATAACTGAAATTAAGGGTTAGCGAAGTACAAAAGGGCGTGCAGGCACGCGGCACCTCGCGCTTGGCTCGTATCGACTCATTCATCTTAAACGGACGGCTCATCGCATACTAATTAGGGAGGGATCTTTGAATTAGTTACCTACCTACATGCCAGCGTGCAGCTCAGTGCAATTATGAAAAGCCAAATTGATTTCTGCCTTATGGACTAACATTCCGACATTTAAGTGATACCTACCTACTTTGTTTGAATGTTGTAGGTGTACGCAATTCGCATTGAGATAGATTGTCAGCTATCGCGCAAGTGAAGGAAGAAAAGTGAAACGCTTGCTGCGCGGGCGGCGGCCGGCGTGGCGCATTATCGTGTTATCGATCGGTGTCCTCAGCGCCCGCAATTAGCGGCCGTCGCGCGAGACCTCCCGCGCCGGCGCCGCCTCCGAGCCTTATGAAATTATCACTAAATTGAGAGGTAGCCTTTCCTCGACGCGATAATAGCACCCTCCAGCCGTTCTCCTATTTATAAGTACCTCGTGGCCAATTGATGATGATGCATGCAGATTGCTCATTCTTCGTTATTATTATGTCGTATTTTTTTTAAGTAAGAGTTATCTGTTCCTTCACACTGCGCCGTTGTAAATTGGCATAGCGATGCATCACTCGACTTATGTTTTTTACTTGTATTTTTATATACTGATATTTAAGAGCTTCTTTTCTTAATACCCGCTTGAGTAAAATTACGGAAGTAAAGTGCGGCTATTTGCTTTTTTAAATCCAATTAAGTATTTAGTGATTTGCCTATCAGAATTTGATGTAAACATTATCATGAATAATCTAGCTGCGAATGCGATATGAAACTGAGATTATCGTAGAAAATCATCGATTAGGAACATAAGTTGATGACTCGCCGTGATGTAATAATAAAACGTCAGGCGAGTAAGTGATGGTGGCTTATCAGCGCGGGCGCAGCACATCAAAGCTTTCGCGGCAAGCGCCGGCTTCGACCGCAAGGGGCGCTGCTCCCTTAAAAGGAGCTGTCACTTACGGGGCCTTTCATAACACTTAATAAGATACAATGCGAGTGTAAAATTTCGTGATGGATCTGCGAGTGAAGTCACGAAGCTGCAGGGCCGTGGGACAGAAAGGACGGGGTTTGTTTTATTTTGATTGCATTGTGGGCCGCTAATTACACGGCGGGATGCTTTTTAACGAGCACTCATTGGAGTTAACGGCGCGCGCACGCGCACTGCCCACTCGCCGCGGGACGGCTGCTTCTGTCCAGGTTCAACCAAATCTCAAACAACATAAGTGCTAGCCAGTCATAGCTAATCCTATTTTCCCTTGACAAGTTTTGCTTTTAACAATGATTTACAAAAAAAGTATTTTCAAAATAGGAAAAAGTTTTCCATCCGGTGCGGCTTTTTCCGTTGCAATAATTTATTTATTTTGTGGCTTTTTTAACGAGGCAATATCGTGTTGGTCCATAAATTCAGTAGCACATTTTATGCGAATGCTCAGACGTTTTACGAGGTATTTGGTATTAGAGCGGAATGCGCGGAAAACCAGGGAATAACTAAATGAATAGCCATTCTCAATGCAGTTTCTTTCATTGCAGCCTTGCCTTAGTGTTAACTAACCCAACTATTAAAATCAAATTATACTCATTTATTACTTTATAACTATAGTTTCAGCAACTGTACTTAATATTCTGAGTGCGTAACAGCATAATACGCAGATATTGGTATTTGGCAATAAAATATAGAGAAACGTGCTTGAACATTAAATAGTTTTCTTTTTGATCGGTAGGTAATAGTCGACAGAGAACCAATAAAATATCTGTACAACAAAGCTGCATAAACATCTGATACGGGTCTATTACTGGAGGTGGTAGATTGTGACAGATATTTTTGCACGTTCCGCTTGCTGTGACAGATATTAATGCGGTGACTGAACAAGTATTTCGTTTGAACCAATAATGCGATTTATTAAATTTACGTCGAGGAAATATGCAACACTCGATGCAGAATATCTCACCTGAATCATACCTACCTGCAAAACTAGGTATGTCTGAAGAACTAAATACTTTATTCAAGAATCAAGGAAGCAATTAAAGAGCGGGTCGATCGAAATACTTAACGGGTATGAAATTTATAGTGTTAAATCGATCTGCCCGAGTCATTGTCGGTCGTTGATGGACTATGAAAAAAAGTGGTCAAAGAGTGAATGACGGCGTCGGCGCAGCGGCGCTTGCGCCGATATCGATCGCGCGCGGCGCAGCCTTCCAAATACGGCGGCTTCCATCCCAAATAGGCATCAGTCGAGCCGAAGCCGAGGCGAGGACGTCGCGGGTCCGTTCGCCTGCTTCCATTGTCTACGTATTTTTTTGCTCCTCAATATTCTTCCTCCACCGAGGACGACCAGTAATCAATTCGAAATACCATTGCGTGATCTATGCTACGAAAACAATTTAAGTCCCGGTGATTTGCAATTTATGAGCTGTGGCATATGGATGTTCTGGCCGGTGTAGCTTTTTGTCCTCGGTCACTTAGTCACAGATGCTTTACTGCAGTTGTCGAGTGGATTAAATTATATCAGTTTGCTAACCTTGAATGAAGATACTGTACCCCCGGAGGTAGTGCTGCGCGTGGGCGTCCGCAGTCTAGCGCGCGGCGCGGGCGTTGATTCATTTCAAATTATTCGCAACTAAGTTTATCTTCCGCTGAGTTATGTTCCCGCCTCTTTTGGTTGATATTTCCATTAGTTAATGCAGGTGGTTTCTCCAGGCATGAATAAACTGCCTGTAGTCATGCGAAACGTTAAATGTTATCTTGTTATCTTTGCTGATTACGCAAATTTCAAATTTTATCGATTAAAATCAGTAGTTTTTAAGAGAGCGTGATAGCGTATTGATAACAGATTGAATAAAATTCACTAACTTAAAATTGTTTGAAATTGTTTCATTGCTTACTTATTCAGTTACCTACGTCTCCATTGTGATGACTAAATTAAACTTCTTGACGGTTTGAGATAGTTATCATTATTTTCAATGCTATAAAAACACTTTCACAGCAGAGTTCACTCATTAAACCAAGAAATGTTGTCATTACAATTGCTATTGTTGCGTCAATTTACATTTATCTCCATATTTTCCATGCCTTCATTCATATGAATGAAATGGTTTTTTTAAACACAACTAGGCTCATCACTGATTGCACGTGTAGGCAGAACCTGTGTGTTGGATCCGATGCATAGCTGTCATACAGGGAATGTGGCAGATTTGATATAGAGGTCGGGATTATGCATGCGCGCATGCGGGCGGCCCTGAGCTATCGCAGCATTGTATTCAAATCCCGGAGCGTCACCGGCGCGGGCGCAGGCTCGCTCGCCCTCCGCGGCCATTACTCAAGCCGGGGCACACCTTCGATCCTTAGTTTTTGCTAATTTTATCAATGACTACACTGCATAATAATTTGGAGTACGTTGATTTTGTTGTCTAATATCTTTGGCATACTTGGCTCATGCTGGGTTAATATGACGTAAACAACGGCTTCACATGCTCGGATAAGATGTAATAGTGGCTAGTGAAATTGTTTGAAAATGCTAGTTTTTAAATCCGAAATCACTTGGTCAGTTTGATTAGCGAAGTAAAGCGTCTTTGGTAAACATACCCTGTACGGGATTATGCAACACTTAAGCCGTTATTGTGTCTTCCTATTCGCGATTCTGCTTTATTTTGAAGCACTGCTGCGTAAAATATTGTACAGGAACAATCCTATATAAACAGGATAGGAAGAAACGATAATGGCATAAGTGTCTAATAATCCTCCGTACTTACTTTCGCGAGATTGAGCACTCTATCTTTAAAATATGTCATTGCGACGTACTCGGTGTAGTCACTTCCAAGTCGTCTCCTGCTCAACGCACGAATGTGGTAAAATTAATGAAGCTTGTACGCATTGATACAAAACAATCAAGGGTGCGGCGAGACCATACTTATTGCCATTCTGATCTTATCTATCCTTGTCAGTGCTCAATGAGTTTATTTTATAACCGTCTGCCGCCGCTAAATGCACATTGTGGGTGCCAAATTGACGAACACATTTCAAAATGAATGGCGTATTGTTGAATGAATTGAAATCTGTACCAGAACTTAACATACAATTAACAACAATATAACTGCCGTATGCTAAATTTTATGTGACATTTTATCATCCTTTTGTCTGTTTTAGATGAATATATGCATGACACCTTAATATGCGTTCGTTTGTCGTTGCGGCCTCGATGCTCCTACTAAATAATATAGTGATATTATTAATGGATGATACTCCTTAGAAATTCATATTTTAACTCGCTCTTTTCACGTACACTAACATAGATTCCTACTTCTGGCTCTAGTTTTTAATTCCTAAATAGACAGACGTTTACTTAGGTAATAAAATATTTTGCATCCACTGATTATCAAACGAATTATTCTAAATAGCATGATATTTTTTTTTATAAATGAAAAAAGAAAATTGTTTTCTATTATAAATTGAGGAGCGGTCCCCACTAATTACAAGTACCAAGTTGGACGTGTGCAAGTTTTCAGGAAGATCATTCCGCAGGCTCCTGCCGCTCGTCGCACACTTGTTATATCTGTCTATATTTTGGGGATAAGCTACCTCAAGTCGTATCCAAATTTAAATTTTAATTAGGACGGCCAGAGGCGCAGAGAGGAGCTCTGTCACCAAGTAAACATGTATAAATAATGCTTTTAGCATCTCGCTGCGCGCGCGCCGCCGCGTCTCCGCCACTCGGCAAATTAATGTAGCTCTTTAAGAAGATTGCATGTCGGCGTCTGCTCACAGGGCTCACGTTACAAAATCGGCGCGCTCGCACGGCAGGTCACATGCGTGCTTTCGGGAATAAGAAGGTGCTTATTTCCTGTGTTTCGAGGCTGGGCCAATTAATAACGATCTTTGATTCAACTGTTGGTAATGGTTATCTGAGTTACCGAAGAAGAATTTATAATTTTCTCTTCGACTGCGATAAAGGCGTCCGTTGTTTCCATGCCGTTTTTCATTCTGTAAACGGTAATTGCATTGTATTATGTGATATGTGTATGTGGTTCTGTAATTTTAAATTAATAATGTGTAAGCGAAATCAAAATTCTGCAGTGTTGGCTATCCAAAGATTATAGTCAGGTTAGCTAGTACTTATTCTACCTGACCCGGGTCTTTTGTTTCGGAACATAAACAACGGTCCTAAATACTCACTTTTTCCGATGACATGGACGTAAAATCCCTAGTGACTAAACAAAACATGGCATAATAATCGTAAAACGATTATGTTCCCAGAAACTTTATCATAATGAGATAATTCATTAACTTCGTAACCCATTCGTTAATGTACCTATCGCTTCGTGAATTCGCAATCATGGCGCTTATCTCGATAGTATCAACGCACCTATTAATTGTCAATTTTCCGGAAAGTATACGACAGTGCCTAATCTTTATTTATGTGTGCATGTATCTAAATTGCGGTACCCTTGAATGTTTTAGTATGAGTTTTCCGCCGCGATAATCGTCATTGATCAATAAAACGTATAGAGGTGTAGTATTTGCCGTGTGGTCTCGGGATAGAATAAGATCTCTCCATTTCTTCCGTGGATGTCGTAAGAGGCGACTAAGGAATAAAGTTTAGGTATACTTTAGGCGATAGGCTAGCAACCTGTTACTATTTTACCTCTTCCATCTTTGCAAACCTAAAACTATGCCAGAAGTGGCTGCACAGCGTGATACAGTCATGATCTTGGTTTTGTCTATGTCATGTTTCGTCTGCTCTGCCTACCCCATTTGGGAACACAGGTGTGCTTGTATGTTTGTATGTAGGTGTAGTATGATAGAGGACTGCGACCTTCGGCGCGGTCGCGCGGGTGGTATCTCGCGCTTGGGGCGCTCACGTACTCGTGCGCCGGCGTCGCTGGCAGATACAGTTTATGCCATGCAATTTGTATCAGTAATAGGCTAAAGCTCCCAACGCACTGACTGCGGGAGCGGTGCGGCACGGTAGAGTGATGGTACGAACGCAACGCTTATTTCCCGGCCGGTGCGATATGCGCGCTTCGTTTGATTTCGAATATCACAACGGATGCCGTGACGCTATCGCGCCGCGTCGCCCCTGGAGCTTGCACAGCAACATGCTGTCATACTTTCTGATGTCACTAGCCAGCCATTGCCAGGTAAAGCCTATCTCGCGCGCAACCCTTCTCTCGCGCGCTGCGCTGAGCCAGTACACAAGAAGTGCTTTTTAGAAAAATTAAGTAAAATTTGATGACAATACCATCAGACCCAGCCCTACTCAAACTAGGCAAAATGTCCATGAATGTAACACCATACGCTCAAAAGGGATACATAAGGCTACATGCCTAGTATAATGTATATTATTGCGACTTTAGGATTATTATTAACAGTGTCGATATTTTCTAACCTAGAAAATAACACATTCAGTACGTAGTCTGCAAACAGTAAACCGCAGGTTATTAGAAGTCATATGACAAACGAAGCGCTAGATAATAACGTGTTACTTGTTTGCGAAATCTAGTATTATCGCGAGTATCCGGTGGAAAAACACCTTAATGTTTTGTTTTATGACAGCTCGGCATGTTTTTACTACCTGTGCAGCGTTTCTGAAGGTTTAAATGCGAATACCTCTAATATAAATGCTGGCGCCAGTAATATGGCGTACCGGATCTGGTGTTTGGGTCTGTCTGCCTGTTATGATCCTGCTATGCATACTCACATAGCATAAATTAGGATTAAAGCTTAACCCAGAACGGATTAACGTAATATCGTGTTCTTTATGTACAAGTTTATTATATTTGACTAATAAGAATAAGGTCATTTGTAAATTTTCTGCGTCTTCGTCATGTTTATGAGCTAGGAGACGACGTAACCTAATTTCAGAGAAAATGTTAGTTTCGTATTCGTGTATTGGTAAGAATTTTAAATTAAACACTTGTTCACATGCGGCAAATGTAAGGTCAGGCGTCTGGACAGTCTTGTCAGCGGCGCTTTGTTGAATGGCAAAGCTCTCCATGAGCAGCGCCGCCGCCGGCGCTCTAGTATTATATTTACCCGCTGCATCTGTCCCGACGCTACGAAGTGCGGCGGCAGTTGCGTCACGGCAGCGAGCCGCCAAACCGAGAACATAAACAATGAACCACTACGCGACGCGTCCCTCGTCCGTATAGTAAACGTTTCACGCCATATTGTACACTTTATTAACGCGAAGTTGGCATCTCAGCTCGCCCATTAATCTCCACATAATTAAATGATCAAGTGAATTTATATTTAGCCCAGGAAACGGGGCCATGCCCACGCTCGTCGCGGCGCGATCCGTCGCGTCCTATCAAACCACGCCGAAAAACCTCGTGAAAAGTCAACAGTCGCCGCGGACGCCGCCGGCGCGCGCTCCCAATGCTCACACCCAAATATTGTTTTTATTGGAGTTCATCGTCTTGTCTGGAAATTTGGGATTATCTAAATGCGTTGTGTACACAACATGTCACCATGTGGCATCATTACGTTCTTAATTTTAAAAGTCCGGAACATTGAGTTAAAGCTTATAATTTAATGATTGTTTGAATATTTTTATATCCTCTAATTGGATGTAATAAAATAAAATATCTAACACTACTTTTATTCCGTAATGTCTGAACCTTTTGATAGTTTGTTAATTAAAAAGGCATGATAAGATCGCCATCTGTCGTTATGTCCAAGTTAACGAAGTAGTTTTAGCGTAAAGTTTTATACAAACCACTAACAAGATCTAGTATTTTATTCAGAACGTGACGTTTTTTCTAGTTTAATAAAACAATTGGAATTAGTTAATGTTACTTTTCCTTCTGAAGATGCCGATCAGGCAAAAACTTAATAACATTAACATAGAAGCAAAACCGCTTCACCACAGGTTGTCGTCTCCGCATGCAATGCGCGAG
The DNA here is from genome assembly GCA_005406045.1 of Adoxophyes honmai. Taxonomy (NCBI): domain Eukaryota; kingdom Metazoa; phylum Arthropoda; class Insecta; order Lepidoptera; family Tortricidae; genus Adoxophyes; species Adoxophyes honmai. The sequence continues at coordinate 20,752 of BHDV01072486.1, read as the reverse complement.
TTCTGCTTGAGACAATATGGCTGCATTATGATTATGATGTAGAGATATAATCTTGAGAATGAAGATGTGAGATATCAATAAAAAGGGATAAGTGCTAAGGTTTTGCGGGCATACTTATAATTTTTCTTATTTATAAATGATATTGCATCCAAGCCCTCTCAGCCTCCTTTAACCGCACGGGCGGCGACCCCGGTGCAATTTAATTTGCATTCTTGTCGTCTAATTGATAACTCTGTTAGCAAATACAATTAAAATAGATTGGTGGGCGTCGCACTAGGGGTGTGCATAGTAATTTAGACGACGTGTCATCCTTTCTATTTAAATTGTGAAGTTGAGATCTTAATAGGATCGTAATGGAACCGCTCGACTGTTGTAACGTTGTAAGACTTATACGGGCAGACGTGAGAAGGATATGGAGGCTTCACTTAACAGTTAGCGAGTAGTTGGCTGTGGCTAGGTAACGAGTTTCCGTCTCAAGTTGATGTAGGACGATTTTGTGTCGTAGGTCGCGGCCGCTCGCCGGCTGCAGCGCGCCAGACCAACCGAGTTAATTAATACCGACCCAATACGCTATAGTAATTGTTTCTCATTTAAACCTGTTCAATTGTGCAAAATTATCATTGAGATGACCTTGTCCTTTCGTTATTGAACGAGCTATTTTAATAGGAATGTTTCACCGCTAGTATTCAGACTGAATCTACAATGACAGATAGATTTATTTTTCATCTGGACGAGGGAAGTATGCAACAGGCGCTAAATCGGTGGCTGGACGGCGCCGCGTCGCGACACAGCATGTTCGCGAAATATTTTTTAAGTATTTTTTTATGAGGTGCAACCGTACGATACGCTCACTACCGCGGCATTCGTAGAATAATAAATTATACGCGATATTTTCGTTAGGAAGTTGGCTCCCATCCACTGTTTTCTCCTGGATGCTTTCATGTCAATAACAAGCGTCGGGATGCAAATACACTCAGCGACGAAGCACGAGGAGTAACTGCCTGTGAGGCAAGAGCATCTATGTTAATGCCAATGCTTTTTCAATAAGGCTCGCGAGGCTGTCTGGAGAGCCGATATCTCGTACCACTTAAACTGTCTACACCTCGTAAAACTGTCTCAATATAAGTCATCCGAAAATTATAAGAGTATAAAGATCACGTCGGCGGTCAACAAAAACGCTCGATAAGGAAGGAGAATGATTTATGTGATTTTTATGGTTCCTACTAATTGGTTCGACAATGTATATGGCCTTAACGTCGCCTTCTTGCATTTTAATTAAGAAACACTGGAAATAAACATATGTATATGTTGAATTATGGACATTTAGAACGAGAAGAACCAGTCGCAATTGCGACAAGGAGGCGCCGGCGCGCTCAATGAAGTCCACAATAATAATAATAACCGCCGCGGGCTCCTGCGCCGGGTTCCGCACTCGAGGAAACAGAGCTTTATAGCTTTTGCGACCTCTTGCTACCCAGGAAGATTACTATATCGACGACTTAATTAATTAAGGTACTTTTTATCTCAAAATGTAATGTAAAATAAATGCTACTCAAATTGAATTGTCAGAACATAGAGCCGAGTCCATCATATTTTCTGATATAGTAGGTACGCGATGCGTTCCGCTGTTGAGTTGATTAAGTATCAAAACAAGTGGCGCCAAGATTAAATTTGATTAATTTGGAATACGTCCATAATTATACGCAGAAGTTTCGAGTGACCAGATAACAGTTGCAAGGTTTATTTATTTATTTCGCGCCTCTAAAATTTTGCTATCCTTTTTGTCATATTTTTATGAAAATGCTTAGTTTAAAATTGGTGTTTTTTAAACATCACACACAGACAGAGTGTTCGAAAATTTTAAGGCTATGTGAAAGGAGGAGGAAGGCGATTGCTGCGCTAACCTTGATGACGATGGCGCTGTCTGAGGCCACGAGTATAATTTCGCACGCCACGCACTGCACTGACCCCTGTTACTATTTATTTTATTAATTAAAAACAGTATTATTTGTACTGAAACATCCTTTTTTAGTTCTGGTCATCCTGATGACTATAAATAAAAAAATATATATCGAATACCTCCTTTTTTGAAGTCGGTTAAAAATACCTAAATACACAAACATTAACATAGAATTAAAACTTGTCAAAAAATTGTGGTCTAATTTTGACTACATTCTTTTGTATTCTCTTGAATTTTCTGAAAAATTTAAAAAATATACTACTTACCCACCATTTTTCCATTTTACTGATATCTCTATAATTCATTATGGTAAAAAACCAATCATACATTAGCTGTTTTATGAAAAACTTTTAATCAGTTTCTCTGATTACTTTCGCAGTGTCTAGTTAACTGTTAGATTTTCTTGCATCCGGTGCTTAAGAAGCTTAGTTTATTATAATTGTCATGATATTAAATAGTAATGGCTTAATTACATGAAATACAGATTAGAAAAAGCATGCTTTAGTAAATAATATTGACTAGCGATGTCCACGTGTAAGGTACTTAATAAAAACTGGTTCTATCGAACTATTAATAACACATTAATTAAACATGTGTCAAAACGTTGATGGCATAAGTTACATAGTTTATATTATTATTATGTCTTTGTCCTATTACTTGTTTTTTAAATTAAGAAATACGTATAAATGCATACATATAATTTAAGGCTCCTTAACCCTAGAGTAAGAGATAAAGATTCGAAAATGGCATTGATTTCTTGAGATACCTACTAACATTTGCGGATTTTCCTCAGTTTTCATCCAGATGTTAGTAAAATCGTTCAAGCTAAGGCAGTAGAGACTTTAAGTAAGGGAGGGCAAAAGAGGGTGGGAAAGACTCCAATAGAGGGGACGCTACAAGAGTAACAAATTTTACTTAAAGTAAAACCGTGTCAATTGACCTTTCAATTCTTTTATTAACTAAAAAACAAAGTCTTGCAATAATCATTCTGATTATGAAGTCAATAAAAGAATGCGTCAAGACAAGTTTCATTTGGTCACGTGCAAACTCCAAAAACAGGTGGGTCTTTTCCTATTATATCTACTTCTCGTGTCGTTCGATGATTAAGTATAATTTTATTTATGTGGTAGTTAATTACGGCTTGAAATCGGAGATGCGTCGTTACCAGGTGTGGGTCGCGTTATGAAAATTAATGAAACACCGCAGACCGCTCGTCGTCATTCATAACGAGTATTTGTTCTAGTAAAAAATGCTCATCAAACAGATAAATAGGTGTTGAAACTAGGAACAGTGCTTAGGTCGGTTCCACACGAGCTTAGTTCTCGTCACAGTATTGTGACCAGTTACATTATCAGTTAGGGAATAGCTTTACAGTTTAATAAGTTCATTTCTATCAAGAATGCGCATTTAGACTGATAAGTTAAAATAAACATGTGAGCGTTTTAAGTGTAAACTTTCCTAATTCCCTTGGATTAAAAAATAGTTTTTGTTTTATTATTATTTATGTGAAGCTTCAAGAATAAGTAAGTTTTTAAACAAACCAATAGTTATGTACCCAGTCCATCATCATCAGTAGCATCATACACATCATGCCAGACAGAGCCCTTATAAAGAGTTAAAAACACTTAACGATTCAGTTATCGCTCGATCAATCTTCTTTTTATGATGTTTATTTTGTTTTGATAATTAACAAGTTCCAAAGCCGTGTTTGCTATACTGAAAGGTTTTTCTTAACCATGGTTTAAATTAAGAATAACGAGCTAGAGAGAATTAATTGCACTCCTAATAAGTAGAAGGAAAATTCATAGCGAAAGGGTATGAACAACTTTGGAAGTTGTTTGTGAAATATAAAGCGAAATAGCTTTTAAGTGTTAATAGCAGGTAATAATTGACTTTTATGTCACTTCACAAAAACAACAACGAGGCGCAATGTAGGTAAAATAAAGTTTATCTATACATAAATTAAAAATATCTATATTCCATTCAGAACAACATTAGAGTTTTAACGGTCAAATTCTCACACATTTTTAAGTATACGTAAGGCTCCACCACAAACGGTGAAACCGTTTGTTTTGAGAACATTACAACAAACAGGGATAAGTGATATGACAATAATGATTCCCAGTTTTACCATTGGATCTATGAGAAAAATTCTTATTTTGCCCGTTAAAAGTCTAATGTTATCTTGAATGGACCATTGGTACTGTACCTACTGACTCTATCTCCATATAGGTATCATCATCTGAATATTATTATAGGAAAGTTAAACAAACACAAACATGCGGTACTTAATTCTGATGATACTTCGCTTAAGAGAAAGGCACAATCTTTGTTGAGATTTGTTCTTCACGAACTAAAAAAACGGTTGAACGCGTATCCTTAATAATGAGTACGTTTTCAGCAGCAAGCAGAGTATGCAAAAAACTTTTAAATTCTCCAAGGTCTCCCCAAAATGTAGTTAAAAGTATTAGTCCGGATCTTTTCAAAGCAGCGGAGTGTGAATTTGTGAAAGCTCAAAATGGACCAAGTTTTGCGTGTGAATGTGTCCCATTCGCAACCAGCCGCGTAAGGTCAAAGTTACCGCCAGAGCGTGTGATTAAATCGATGCGCAACAATAATTATTAGCGGCGATACACCTGTTGCCGACACCCGATACCTCGGCGGTTTACATAATCCTTCGCCGCAGCCTGACGTCACACCCGAGGGGAGAGGCTCGCGCGAGTTTTTTTCGAGACCTTCGAAAACACTACTAGATCAGACCAGTATTCATTCAGTCTTAAAAAAATTGAGACTATCAAAATTTGTTCTTTCTAAAAGCAACTTTGAGTGATTTTTGAAGTCAAAGAAAAGACGCGATTATTTTACGTTAGTCTACTTTATCTGTATGAAATCGGCTCTAGAGCGTGTTGCGGTGAGTTAAATAAATGTAAGTTCTTTAAAAGCCATTCAAACTTAATATAATAAGGACAGGCTACAGAATACAGACGTGATGTATGGACTTTCTTTGATGGATACTTAGTTGAGCTCGTTATCAGTTGAAGAATTAGAGCGACAGGTATCAGTTTAATTTGAATATTAGATTAACAGATAAGCCCGAGCTGCCCCTGCGCAGGGCTCGCCCACGCGCCGGCGCGGCGTAAACTAGTCAGCGCATCGAGCGACTGTCAAAATATCCTGCTTAAGGCTAATTCGCGGTGAACAATTTATGCGCTGCCCACGCGCTGAAATACGGCGCACGCCTCTTTCAACCCTTTTACGAAGAATACTTTATTGACGCGACGTGCGCGCTTCAACGAGCAACCATATGCCGGCTTGACATGAAGCTCAGTACTCATCGTGGCCTGTGACACATCCAGCGCCCGACGGCCATGTTTGCTAAATTACTTCGTTACTTTGTAACAAATTGAAGCGCAAAGTGACTAGTTTATGCACAGCATAAAATTAGGTGCTATTAACTGTCATCGAATCGGTATTTGCGCTACCGGCGGAAATTTACCGATGGTGAATTCAAAATAAATAGCGTGTTACATCTTAGACATTCTCCATAAGCTGCGCATACGGCGAGCGTCGCCAATCCTTCATTTCCCTGGCGGAGTGCTTCAGACGCTGGCGCCGAGCCAACGGTTCCGAGAACACGGGAGAAGGTTACGCGACGTCTCGCCTCTTTATATGCCTAAATCTTTCACGTGTTTACACAGACGAATCTAGTTGTCTCAGTGGGACTATTTTTTTCTAAAGAAAGTTCCCGTTTTATACCTAAACAAACATAGTTACGATCAATCAACACGTATGCCAAGTCGTTAAATATTATACTTAGACTACATGAGCTCACAGTAAATTTACAGCCTGAGTTATATGGGAGTTTGTCGTGATAGCGGAAACCGTGGGAGAACGGTAGACCTGACCTAGCCCTTTATGGGATCTTTAAACCGCGCGCGCGCCGCGTGCCAGCGCGCGATTGGGCGGGAGGGGCGACACTCGTGCTTTCTTGGCACTACGCTCTCATTATGCTAATAAAATAATTTATTAGATAACACCGGCCATATATTGTTTCTTACATCAAGCACCAAAACGATCGAAACTGAAGCGGAACTAAATTAAATAAATTTAATTCTGCATACGTGAAAATAACTCCATTTACAAAGAAAGTTGAGGACCCGGAGTTCATTGACTTTCTGAATTGAAGTTTGAAAATCGGAGGAAGTTTTACGATCGGTCTCACGTAGGAAACTGATGTACCTAGAACTGAAATATAAAAATGTATAAATAGGGTACTGCAGACGCGCGATTTGCTCGTGATTGTTGCATCCTATTCATGGGCCGCCACCCTCCTTCCTCATTACATGCACCAACGCCATCGAACAGGATCATTGTTCACTTGATGGCAGCACGATGAATCAATTCATGCGGGTGGTCAGAGTCTGTGCAAGATCCACTGGAACAACTAAATAGCACTAGTTCATGTTGTTACGTAGCCGTTCAGTTAGTATTGCCAGTATCACTGGTCATTTTAACGTAAAATGGTACATACAATTCTTGTATTTCTAAATGGGGTAGACAGAGCACACAAAACGTTACATAGACAAACCATGTCCATTTCACGTCCCGTGGCCTTTCAGCATAATTTTTGATTTAATAAACAGATGAAAGATGTATAATAGTGGTAGTTTGCCAGCCTATCGCCTAAAGCATGTAACCTATTTCCTTAGGCGCCTCTAACAACATCCACGGAAGAAATAGAGTTGTTTAACTATCTTCCTTGTCCTATTAAACAAATACGACATAAATTCAAGCAAAGTTTACACAATACTTAATCTGTATCGGGTGTATAAAACAAACACGAAATATACATTAAGTGAGATCAATATGTTCTCACGCAACGTGTCGCCTGTTATCGGTGCACTCGCGGAGTGAGGTTAATTAAATAGTTACGAGAGATAGATAAGTGACGCCTATTTATAGAGGACGGCACCTTATCGACCTGAGCCATCTGATAGCGAACCTATCGACACCGAATCGTGCGCTGCCGGCGCCAACGATTGACAACTTCATTCCAATTAAACTGGAAGGATGACCATTGATGCATTCCTTTTAACAACAGCAAAGCGAGTGGAACTACACAGTGTGGGCATGCATACAACACCCCGGCGTTCCTTAATGGGGTAGGTGGACCACACGAAACATGACACAGACTAACCATTTTTTTATACCTGCTTAAACCTATTTCCTTGGTTTAAAAAAATATATAAAATATCACTGGACAATATTTACACCAATCACCTAGTCTCAAAGTAGGCAATTTAATGCCTGTGTTATGGGTACTAGACAACGGATAAACTTACTTATATATAGATAAACATCCAAGACTCGAAAGCAAACATACAAATATCTGCCCCGACCGGGGTTCGAACCCGGGACCTTAAGCTTCACAGTCAGGTTCTCTAACCGCTAGGCTATTCGGCCGGCTTGGTTAGAAGGAAAATAATATTAGTAACGTATTTCTAGTACATATTTAAGTAGGTACATTTGAAAGTCTGTGGATAACTGAGTACAGTTTTATGCAAGTAAAGAATCCTAAATTATTGGAGACAAAGCAAAATTTCTCACGCAACTTAGTAAGTAACTGATTGGAAATTCTAAAGGCACTGCATTTCGCTCCAAAAATGGCAGCGTACTTACTTTACTTTTATGTCTTTTGTAGTTTTTGTTGAGGTCTTCCTTAAATAAATCCTTATTTTCAAAACACATAGGTATTTTAAGTAAATAATGATCTACTTCATATTTATTCTCAATCATTGTGGAATATTAAATACTTGTATCGTGATTAATAAAGTACAACGTTCGTGACAAAGTATTTACCCGGCAAATCGTGTTAAACCGCGCCGCGACTATTTTTAAGGCTGCTACAGGAGTAGTATGTAAATGCACCTTGTTAACTTCCACTCATACACTTAGGTTACAGTTATTTATTAAACATATCAACGTTTTGCATTAAGGCTAGTAAGGTAATATGCGTAATACACCTTATTTGCGATGCAGCCTGTGTCGCTTAATGAAAGTTATCGATTAGTTTTGCGTGAATAGATTGCTGTAATATTTGCAAACTGTTCGATAAACATTATAGTATGTTTTAGGATAATTTCATTTCATAAATGAAGCAAAACTACATTTGAAATTGGAGAACACTCAGCTCAACTGTTAACTCTGGGTACAAATTTTAAGTCCGGTTCAATAATACTTAAGTACGTTGGCTATTGGCTAGTGTGGTTACTATCGAAGTTCATTTTATTGTAGGAAATGCCGATGAAACCTCATTATTACCTGGTCTGTGGTAATATCGAACATAGAATGGGTTGTCTTGTCTAGGACTAGGAGAGAAGCAAATTATGAGTATGAAAATTACGCGGCCATGTCGTTGATGTTAAATATAGGTGTTATTATTATTGGTTACACAGCCGCCTGAGCTTGTTTAGAAGTCGACTCCTTAATAGTCGAGCGGGGCACGACTTAACTCGATCTAAGATGCCCTTAAGCTGCAGTTGTCGCCCCTATTTTAGGCTGCGGTGCCGTAAGCGCGCGATTGTCTCCGCCTCGTGGTGTTATAATAAATCGTGTTTGTTACAGAATGCCAGTTCGGCAAGCAAGCGAAAGAGCTCGGCTCGACATGGTTCGCGGACCTCGGCCCGCCCTTCGGGGTTATGTACTGCATCAAATGTGAGTGTGTTTCGGTACGTATAAACAAAACTACTTATTAACATAACTTTCACTCAGTCAATACTTTTGCTGACGAGTTTCCGCATACAGCGATAATCGTGAATCTTTATTTTGACAGGTCCAAAAGAAACGTCGCGTTATGGCCAAAGTCCGCTGCCGCAACATCAAGAACGAGTGTCCGGAGCCGTCGTGCGACTCGCCCGTGCTGCTGCCGGGCCGCTGCTGCAAGACCTGCCCCGGCGACGCCAACCGTGAGTCCACTATTCACTGTCCTTCCGAAGATTTATGCGTAGACCTTTAGGTGCAACGCGTTATAATTCATGGGGCGGAATAACAAAAGAGCATCGAGATAACAGTAGTCAGCAAAGCAATCTAGATTCTGAGTTGGACAGGATTAATAATGTACTAGCGTCGGACGGATTGTACGTTTTTAATTAGGCGGCCGCCCGCGCTTGCACGGGAGCTTGCTGTTTGCTTGCACTAGACACTCTTTGTGATAATAATATAGTAGGTAAACACGATAGTGAAATTAGAGATAAGTGAGGTAGGTGATAGCTGCTGGCAACTTCGCTCCCCTGGTGACACGCCGCGGAAGTGCGCGATGCCGCGAGCTGCCGGCTCCCGGCTGTAGACGAGAACGACAGCGTTGTCTTTAAGTGCCTCCCCATATTATATCACTCGAAACAATGATGTCACTACCATTTTGAGCTAATTGCCTTATGTCATGATTTTTTCGGCTCGTCATTTGATATCGCGAGTTTCATGGGCGGCAACGCTCGTTACGATCAATTTCAACAATAATATCTAATGCGTGTTTAACTTCTGTAATGTTTGATCAGTTTACGATGCCCCCTAGACTTTTATTAATATTAGCGTAATGTATTGCCGTGTCGGTTACATTGGAAACGTATACCGCTGCCAACAGGTTAGTGACTCATGGGCCATCTGTCGCGAAAACTATCTACACATGTGGAAATCAAGTGAACGACATAATATACAAGTTTATAGACGTTTCGTAGGTACGTATAATCTCTTTGATGACCGCCATTAATTCGCCATTTTCGAGTGACCCGTCGCGCTTGTGAAACGCGACACTTCGTCAGCGACGGCCCATAAATACTCTAGTAGCGGCAACCTGTATTATTAATTTATTATGACTAACGTTTATAGCAATATAAAAACATAACTGGATGGGAAGCTTCATTAAGATACAGCGTAAAATCTAGAAAGGCTTTATGCTATTCGTGTGAAACGCCACTTTCCGCATTCATCATTGTCGATCATCAGTCCGTTAAGGAGTTAAGGTGTTTTTTGTGGGATCGGCAATTTTGCTGACTTTAAAGGGTAATTGCAGAACGTAAGAAAGTATGCGTACGCACAGTGACAGGAGCCGCCGATGACAAATGACGGCGCGGCGCAGCGAGGCTCCCACGGCCAACTCATCGCCGCTCGGTCTTGCCTCTCGCGTCAGGCATATCCTTAGTGCCGTTTCTTCACACGCGTCTGAATCGGATATCAGTTGACTTAGTTAATTCAGACTTTTATCAAAGTGGCTTTTGTCTAAATCTACAACTATTTCACTTATTCCCTCGTGTTATCTAAGCAACTGCCACGATCGCGAAAGATTTTACAAAAGTGACGCAATCTTTACGTTTTTTACACATCGTCTGACCAATTTAGCGGTAATTCGAACGCCATCAACTGCCCAAAAACGCTGAAGGCCGCGAATCGATGGTCCCATATTTCCCACAAAGTGCTATGTTCGCTATTAGTGGGAGACTAATGTCGTGGTCGGCGACGCGCGTCCGCCGCCACCGCCGACGCCGCGTCTGCCCCCGTCCAGCGAATAGGACTATATAGAGAGCATTACAATGGCATTACTCAGATGCACCGGGCGGTTGCAGAAATGGCACGCGCTTCTCCCCCCGGCCCCCGCCGCCGTTGCAAATATAGCTGCTGCTTGTGGATATTCCGGGCGCGGCCGTCGACCCGAACGCCGCGACGCCGTCTGCGCTCCTTTTTAGCGAACGTATTTCAAAACCGACGCATTTTTGCAAATGAATATCGATAATGTCGACGAACGGATGCGCTTGTACACCACCAAACTTAAAGGAATCAAGCATCCTGACATGGATATCGTGCTACTTACTTACAGGGTGCGCGAGTAAACTTGGCCAGAACAGACAACTGACTCCAAGGTTTATCGCCTATATTATATAATTATTGCAAACACATTAGTTATAGATAATCTTTTAATTGTTTGTCGAGGTGTGACTAATTATCAGCTCCTGGTAAAGTTATCAATGTTGTCATTATCGATGCAAACAATGGCGAGTGTTTTACGAAAAATCCCTGACTCTGTTGATATGTCAGTATCTTGTGGGTACATTAGTAGTTCTATGTATCCGTCAACCACACATGGCTAAACCCTAGCCACCCGTGAAGTCTACATAGTGCTCGTAACTATAAAATGCATCGAATCTGATTCATCGGTTGCCTTTATGAGAGAACACAGTTGGCCGTCTGTCGGCCTGCTCGCTGTAATAACAGTTTATCGAGCTTTCAATAAATCCCCAACACCGTCTTAAGACAGTAAAATGGATAATTTTTAATTGATTCCTGCCAGGTGTTGTTGCAATAAAACTTAATGATTTTTGCGCCCGGATTCGGAATTACTAATTAAAGTGCAACAAATAGGACGCGTCCAGTGACTTACGCTGCAAGCGGTGCAGCCCTGAGTGCTATTACGAAAATATTAGGTTACATTTCGTGTCACACGCGCCTTCATCAGATAGGTAACGACGGTTTAGGACATGGTTGACTAGATTTTGTCATGTTGAAGTGAAGGTTGACGTTAGCGGTTATGGTGGGAGGCGGCGGCTGACAGCGGCCCGCAGGACCCGGCGGGCGCCGGCGTGCGGGCCGTTCACGGTTCATCGGGCCCCGCATCGCGGACCAGTCGATCACGAGTGTATCTAATTCAGTGTACCGCATGTGCCTCTGAGGAATTTGTTTTGTGCACGCCGATGCCGCGTACAATCGAAGTTTTATTTTCGTGAGATCAGTGTCTCTGCCGTTGCACCGCATTCCACGCTGAATATTTTATTTGCACCTTTTTCGATCGCTCCGAGACGGTGAAAAAGAATAGTCCGCTTTGATGTCGAATCGACTGATATTTTTATAGTAGATCTTTTTCGAACCTTACTTCAGACGAACGGTCGGAACAAAGTACATCGTTAATCGGCAAAGCGGAGAAGATTGAATGGAGCGCGACGAGATTATTTAGCCGAGTGGGAGCGCGCACGGAGGTGATGTTATCTTAAACGATCTGAATGGGTATATTTGTCGGCCGCAAGTGCGGTGATCGTTATTATTTTAATGTCGACTAATGAAGCAGCGCTAGGTGAATGCGGTTGGCGGGCGAGTTTACGTGAGTAATAGCGGAGTGGTTTGCGGTGGCAGCGTGACCGGCCGCGCGGGCGCAGCGCCGGCCCTTTCTGATTTACCTCAAACATTAATCTTTTCATTAAACCGGGTCGGTGCGACATATTTAAGTGACAATCGAATATCGAACCATTATAATCCTGACGTATTTATGGGTTGGACCGCACAACAAATCCTAGTGCATTGTTAAAATAACAACTAAATAGAAAGTCGACTCCAACTTCACTGAACTTTATTACTATCTCGTTATGATTTACGCACTGGAATAATGCTTTATAAAAGAATATTCGCATGTTGACTGACCTCGCAAGATTTCCGAATGTTTGTAGAAACAATGGGAATACGTAGTTGCGTAAATAGAGTAGGCACATACGTGATGTGCAAACAGGCGGCGTCGCGACGCCGCGCGCCGGCGCCGGCGCCGCCGAGGACATGCGCGCTTCTTTACTGCTAGGCTTTTCGTATACGTGTCTGTTACATACATAAACTACATTCCACAGTGAGCTCTTAAGGTTTTCTTCAAAGTTATGATTGTCTTATTTTATCAACCTAATGTTGTAATTTAGAAGAATAAACATTTAATTCTTGCATCAAAAATAAACGCGCGTATAGTGAAATGAAACGAGTACACTCACGCCTTTATCGAGATTAGTTTGACTTGTTTCGGGCAAATTCGTGACCCATCATCGGCAGCAACGCGCAATGGCGGTCGCGGTCGAGTGTTTCAATATGAGTGAGACTCACGATAGTTTAATGTTGAAAACGCTACAAAGCCCATTTTATTTATAAAAGCTTAGCGTAAGACGACCGTCATATTTTATTTCAAAAATTTCGACTGTGTTCTGCCGCGAGAGCGAAACCGCCTGTGCAAACTAGTTGCAAATGAATTGGCTTTGGCGATTTGCAAATAAACTCTGAATATGTATTTTATAGGAATGAAAATACTATAAGAGTACTTCAACTGAGACTTTTCTAGATACGTATTTAGATGTATAACCCCGTATTACGCTTACGTCACTTCAGTTCATTCTGCCAACAGGATTACTATTAGAAGATAAATAGTCAATAACGGGCTTTGTAGTATGATGGAGCACAGTATTTAGATTAGGTACGGATTTGATAAAATCGGACTAGATTAAGTATATTATGAAATCTGTAATCCACTTAGGTATTACGTAAGTTCACATGTGAACAATTTATTATTATGGATTCAAACGTTGCCTGAAATGCTATAATGTACCTATTATAAAATTACACTTAACAATTCAATGACATAATGAAAACCTTTCCCACAGTTTTTTGGAAGAAACTTTATTTTACTAATCACTTCTTAAAGAAAAGTAAAAATACTAAGTTAGTGCTCGTGAACGAAAAATATTATAACCATTTGCTAACTAACGTTATATGTGCGTTCAGTAGCGTATTTCTTCCCCTTAAATGAAATTTAAATTATACAACAAGTTGTGTCTATTATTTACGTCATATTTTATAGTTGTACTGATAATCTAATGGATGTTTTGCCCTGTTGTAAACACGCGACGCCGGCGCCACGAATATGCGGGTTAATGTTTAGTTGGCGACACTGATTTTATTCCAACGAGATAATATCCCTGCATCTGACATTACACTTCGTTGCAGTTTCATTTATCACTATCCATATAGTGATAAGTGATTGGTGTAAATGTGAACCTATCAGACGTTCTCTCGATTTTTACAACTAAGGAAGGCACACGACTTTGGGTCACCTGATGGTATCGGTCAGTGATCGCCGATCACCGATCACCGATCACTGTCGCAATGCCAGAGAGATTGCAGATGCGTTGTCAATACCCTCTGGAACTCAACAGTGCGAGCACTGCTGGTTTGCAACAGGATTGGCGGTAAGATGTTGGCATTGATCTGGAGTGGTATGTTTCGATGTAGTTAATACAAAATAGAATTTTATGATTTGTTTGTGCCCATTGCAAGCGAAGAACTCGAGCGGCTAACTTACCTAAATCATTTTTCGTTTATATTTACCAAATATATTACGTAATTAATCTATCAACTCTGATATTTTTTATCCGCAAACAGTGGTAATTTCCAGAGCAAGGAAAGAGGCTAAAAGCCGAAAACGACACTCGTGTAAAATCTGCAAAAAAATTAGATTGCTAAAATATTAACGAAAAAATAAATACTTAAGAAAATTATGTGGCACCTGACACGGATTAACCTACATTTTGGTGCCAAAGTTTTATACTGAATAATTTTACATCTGAGTTAGAATCAAATAAGAATAACTCGGGGTCACTGACTTCTGTTCATTGATATCGCATCTATTTTTAAGTTTAGATTATAATGTATACATAGATAGAGCAGATAGTAAGTCGATAGAGAACAAAACGAAACATGGAGTTACAAGGTTTGAAAAATATTGACTGCAAGTTTAAAAGTTAAGTAAATGTGGAACGAATGGACTATACAGCATGTAGGTGTAATGCTGGCGTGGTGATAATAAATATTTTTATGGCACCTGAGTCATCGTCCTGTAATATATCATTTCGAGTTTTTCAATTTAGAAGAACTGTGTGTTTTTATTCATGTTGCGGGAACTTAATATAAGACGTATTTATGAAAATGATTGGTAACAATGTTGATGATTATTATTTGAAACTCTTAATATTATGAAATTAATTTTAGTTTTTGATTTCGATTATTAGTAGCATGAAATAGCCTGCGACGCCGTTTCCGCATAATTCGCTAACTTTAATTCCGCTGGAACTATACATTTTTCCCGGGACAAAAAAGAACATAATGTGTTAATCCTGAGTATAAACTTCCTGCATATGAAATTACATTAGAATTAGTCCAGCCGTTTGCGCGTGAAGTAGTAACAAACATAGACACATACAAAATTTCGCATTTATAATAATTAGTATGATGTGATATACATAATTTCTGATGTCTAATTTGCCACAGCTGTTGCATTCAAACCATTGTGGCGTAAGTTGACGATAAATTAAAAATAATTCCTGTTATATCAACTAAAAATGTTTAAAATTACCGGATTATTACCGAGTATGCACATGTACTCATTTACGTGGACAAAACATCAAGACGCAGCAATGTGAATGCTTCTTTGCGGTCCGATTGAAGCGTAAGATGTTTTATTTACTAGTCGCTGTGCCTAGGTGGCAACAGGCACATATTACGCGCAAAGGTCGCAGGCGAGACGCTAAGGCTATTTGGAAAGTGGAGTGGCGCCTGCGCGAACGCACAGTCTTGTGTTTACGCTTCCAGCCAATAATAAAGCTGTATTAACAGGTGCGAGATTAAAGATAAATTATTTCGGTGACAAATAAACCGCTCTCAGCGTTTCAAATCTTAGTCCATTGGCCATCCAGCCGGCTAGTTGTTTCCCAATTCGGACCCGAAATCGGCTAAGATAGGGACGATTTGTGCATCTTTATAAAATAAATCGAAGAACTTCAATTTTTTTCTCTGTCCATCAATATTTCACAGTCAGCTAAATATTAAGAGATATCTGCTTTGAGGACCTTTAAACGACTATTTTTTTTCTTAAAAAACCGCAGGCGGAAAAAATCGTGCCCGTATAGATTCAGTCTGTACCAGGCAAAATACCAGCGCGAAGCATTAATCTTGGTCAGCATACAAATGCAATGAATAGGAATGCAATGAAACGAAAGCTGTCTTGTGGTAAGAGAATAATGATTACGGGGAACGGGTGGTCATTACCCAAGGACGTGACAATAGTGCGACGTCATAAACTGTAAGAATAACCGCGACGTGCAGTTTACGGCCCGCGCGTGCGCAGATTATGATCGGGCATTTGGCGCCATTTCCATACCACTTCATTGTTCACAGAATCGTGGCGCCAGCCGTCACTCGTTCCTATGCAGTTTTATGATCAGGCGCTTGCATATTATGCCGTTTTCACCGCGCTGAATGTGAACAGGCGCCGCGCCATGAATAGCGTGTGACGTTTTCCACATCTGTTTAGAATTTTAACATTTCACGAGCGTTCGTTTAAGCGCGCGAAATGAATAATTCCTATTGTGAAATTTCATACGGCGCGATCGTTCCCTCCCAGCGGAAACGCCGGAGAGCCGATAAACAGCGGGTTACCCAATCGAATTCTGATGTTACGGTGTAAGTGCATCTTTGGTAGGCGCTGACTCATGTGCCATTTTTTTAATTGGGTCATACTGAAATATACATGGACGTCGGCGTGCCTACTAAAGTTGGATATTATTACGCCCTGGCTCGTTTTCTGGCGTTTTCTCTGAGCAATAGGTACCGCTTCAAATATTTCAGCATGAAATTGTGTTTGAATTTGTAACATGTCGTTGCAATAAAATGTGTCATCTCCGTTTGAGGGGGTAGCTGAGCAGTCGCTGGCATGTGTGTTTATTGAACTATGTTAGTGCAAAATGGCGATGAGAGGAATGTAAACAGTGCGCAGGAGCGAAGCGCGCCGGCGCTGTATGGCTCTGCGCCGTCGACAGATTTATATCCTAACACTCTTCAATATGGCCGTAACGATTGACTTGTACATTTTGTACTTCGATATATAATTACTTGTTTCCGTGATCTAGAAATGGAATGTTCCGTTATAAAAATTCAGAAAAACAAGTGTAAGTACGTATAACAGTTGATGACAGGCGAGATCTTGGCGCGGTTTCAGATTTATGCAACTTACGTGCAATAGAATTACGTCTGATATAATAAACAGACGTTCAAACGAAAGACGTAAATTACGAGTACGCCGTAGTCAACAATGCAAGGCGACTCCGATTACGTAAGTGATTTTGTGTATGTATGTTTGTTTTACTTGTCCTGCGCTGACATTTGTTTACTGCCGACTTGTCAGTTTGCGTCCATTGACATTTGGTAGTCGTTTAAGCAAAACAAATGAAGCAGAATTAACTGTGTTTTTTACTTTATCATTTGAGTAATATTAACGGAATCACCCAATAATTATTAATTCAATAGTACGTTTAAGCTTCTTTAAACTTTTTTCGCGGCTTTGAAATCAATTATTCTAAAATAGAATTTGCTTTAAAATTGCAAAATTTCAGTCGGTTTCGTTGACCCTCACTTCAATTTTATAGTGAAGAATAGAAGGCCAATCCCAATTTGAATGACTTAGGTATTGATTCCTAACCTCAAGTTTATGGTATTCGCACTATTAATATCCAAGCTAATCAATTGTTTGCAACGGGCTGACCTCTGATCCGCGGAATGGACGGTATTGGGTGCGTTCGCACGCGCGGACAAATTACTGAATAGAATATTTGTGATTTATTATCTTATTTAGCTGTGATAAATGCTTTATCATTATAATTAACAGATATTTAATAGAATCACAAAAGCTCCAGCTAAGTCTCTCATATAAACGAAAGAATATAATCATTATTGGGATTTACTCCTTTAATGTTAATTCCAATCTTTTAACAGGTTTTTCGTAACATTAATATTCATACATACATAGGTACAGACATACATAACCGTCACGCCTTATTCCCTGCGGGGTAGGCAGAGACAACAGAGCGCCATTCGCTTCTATTTTGACATACTTCTTTCGCTTCACTAACATTCATCACTCTCGTCGACGGTTTCGGGTACTCTTAATTTGGCCTCCCTTTAGCACATCGCACATAAATTTTGTGAAAAAAGATAATGTACTTTCCCTTGTACTTTGTACAACTTAGGATTATAAGGAATTCATAAACTAAGATTTAATGAATACAATTGATAATTATTTTTGTGAAGACGAATTATTTTTGTAATGTTTTTGGTGTCTATTACAGCTACTTGTTTGTAATGAGTTGTAAATACAAGTAAATGCCCATATAGTATACTTTATGTTTGTATTAAAGCAGACACTGTATGTTTAAGATGTTGTCTCGAATAGATTCGCGACGCCGATTAAATATTTACATGTTTATTAAGCATTCAAATGGCATTTAACGATTCCAAACATGATCCCTTTTCTAAAGTCAGTGTGTCAATGCCGACGTTTATACCTACTCTTTCTATACCCACGATACTAAATGAAACACTTGGTTTAATTGACTATTAATCCATTTCTATGTAATTTGCGTCTGAAAATAAGAAAGATACAATATTTGAAATAAGATCTCTGTTAGGGCTCGCGTAGACAGATTCAATTAATACTAATGTATGAGAAGTATCAACTGAATTATCGTTTCAAATTTAATTTAACCGTTGCGCCGTCCGGACATACATAGACTAGGTCCTTCGAGATAATTCATATAAATAGAAGGAATACACAATAATCGTAATCGGAGTGATATTGTAAAACATAAGGCCGCGTAAATACGTTTTCACTCGATATTAGCGATCGCATCTGATAATCGTGGCTCAAATTGATCTGCCCCGTCCTACAAATTGATAAATAATTTGTTTGCGCAATTTTCTTAATACCTACCACAGTATCTTGTGTTTACAGTGTGCTTATAACAAATACCTATTTATTTACATGAGATAAAACTGGTCACATTAAGACGGCGTTGAAGCGAAATGCAACACCACGGTCTTCGATTTCAAATACGTACTTAGATTTCCATAATATTATGGTCTAGTTTTTCGCTGCACAAGATTTAAGTACCTACATGTAAAATATGTAGATGGCAGTAAATAATGACTTATTCCAAGAATAAATTTTGTTCTCGGTTGGTTAAATGGGACCATAAGAAAAGAGAGGTCGAAAAGACTTGCGTGATTCCTTAGAGTAGTCGTAGTACGTAATTTTTAGTATGTTTTAAAAAGTGTGTGATGTAAAAGGGTGGGGTTTCTTTTTGAAGTATAAGAATACAATTTCATTCAAATAGCAATACAATATCTAACGGTAGTTCATTTGTCTGTATCAAGATCTTTACAAACTAGAGCAACGGCAAATAGCAACATGGCAACTCGATTCGCATGGAGGTCAGGCCTCAAGAACTTTGACCCTTGGTCTCCCACGAATCATGGCCGGGCTGGCGCCAGCGCAGCGCCACATGGCTGGCTCACAATGCTGCCATTCATCGCTCACCGGGCTACCGGACCAACTGTATCAGTAGATGTCAAGATCAATGTTGCAAATATGCTCATGGTACGAATTAGCCACGCTTTAGCTATCAGAGCAGCGTTTTTCTGTTTTTTAGTATCGAGGAAGGCGTTTGTTTATTTATTTGTGGATTCGAATAGGTGGTTTTGAAGACGCTTTTCTGATGAGACGCCCTCGCACCAACTTAATAGATGTCTTCTTTAACCGAATGAAAAGAGGGACGCTTGCAATTCTATGGACAAATTAGCAGAGGGTACCATTTTCATCTCAGGTATTTTTTACATCTTTTATTCCGCGTCTTCACTTTTTAGTCGATCTAATACTTCTTTATATAAATGTTTGGCATGGTTCCCTTTGCTGGGAATACTTACAAAGTAAAGGAGCATTAGGTTATGCAGCAGGTCCATAGATTAAAAATAGCATGAATCAGTACCCATGCCGTCTGTTTTTTTTATTAAATTTCCATTTCATCAGAGTCCGGTACTTAACATTTTGACACTTAAGTGTTTGAATAAAGTTTCCGTAAACTTCCCGGCGGCTCTGCTTGATCTCAGCTGACCTTAGTCTAGCATCCACAATCGGAATATTTGCGAATGATTCACTGATTATTCTTCAAACACGGTCAAGTATTCGTGGGCACTGAGTCACTCTTCCAACTTGTATAATGTACATCATCAATTTGGATTAGGACTGTTTAGACTACCCGTCATTGATGTTGATTGACTCGTCCGAATACCATTTGGGTCATCCCCTTCATATTGAATACATTCTTAAGTCATTTGAGTCGAGACAAGCTTCGTCATAGCCCTTTTATGCTGGTTGCGTCATCTTAACGATACAAAAAAGACCAAATTTCAGCTTGTAATAGCTTGTATTGTAGCTTTTGATAGAGGTGATGGTTTTCAGACTCTGTGGAGTGATCATTTTTGCAAGGCGGCTAGGTAGAGGATGAACTCAGCCGAGGATCGACTTCAGTGGCATGCTCTGGTAGAAGTATATCTGGACGAGCATAGGCTGATGATGAAGATGTTGATGACGTTGCTAATTTCTAAGATTTTATTCAAACTCATGCAAAACAAATAGTACAACTCATATCTTACCCCGGTGGTAAGATACATGTGGCGTACAGCGAAAACTTCTTATTTGTTCGGCACTCCGACATTTCCAGTCTCTTTTTGCTTCCAAGCGTTAAATTAGAATAGGGAGGCGTGCAACACTCGCTAATTAAGATTTACGGAGCGGCGTCTCTCTGACAGCGCACAGATAGATCGACACTGACTGCACCGCACTATTTCAAGCTACCCTCATAAAAATCGTAACGGGGTACCGCTTAAACCTGAAGATGACCAGGCTGTAGGAATAAATTTTCAGGAATAAGATCCGTAATCTCTCTACAAATCACATGAGCTGGAGCGGTTAAGTCAAACCCATAAAAGCCAGCAGTGCTCGTAAACATTTGTCCAATTTGAACGTTAGACTAGCATTTAGTAGCGTAAATGAACAAATGAATTGATTAATAGCGGTTGGCCACGTTAGCTCATTGAGCATTTGCCGATAGATGG
>BHDV01072464.1:54253-69247 GCA_005406045.1 Adoxophyes honmai | reverse complement strand
TTGTTTACAACTTTGATCTCTAATTCCATATCGCATCTTACGGCGACACGTTATCGGTAGATCAATCACACTTCACCTCCCCACGTTGCCCCCGATGCGCCGATTACCGCCACCAGTTTCGTCGGGCGTTCTTAATCCTAATTAATAATCCTAATCTTATTAATGTAAGTATAATTAAGTAGGTACGTTTTTAATTTAAGCGCTTCTTCGTATTATACCTATGATTATCTTTAAGAAAAGAAGAAGATACTTAAACAGCAGTTAATCTATTGCGGAAGTAGAATAAACAATGGAATCTCTTATAAATTTCGAACAAAGGTTGGTAAATACCCGGCAAAAGTACTTATTCCAACTTTAATTATTAAAATACGTAGATCCTGATGTAATGATAATGTCCACATCGATCATTCCAGGCTACCGATGTAATGATAGTTGGTTGTAAATTGGCTAAAAATGACGTCTGATCATTTTTTATCTTGCATACTGATTAACTATAGCCTGTTTAATGTGCATGTGTGAGTGTTGCAATTACGTACCTGATAAGTGAACTGCGGAGTGATGCCGTCGCGCGTAGGCCGCGCTTTCTTGATCCAGTCCGTGAGGTGCCGCACGAAGTCAAAGAAGAAATCGCCCTCGGGCACCGATATCACCTTATCAGCTATCTTAACGAACAAACTAAAGCCTTCACTAGATCTGAGATTCAGTCTCTGCGCGATATTCTGACAGAAGTCCTTCGCCCGCGTCGAAGAGTCAACTTCGAACGCCTCATCTGTATCGTCGGGGAAGTAAACTTTGTGGAATATCTGAGTAGTCTTGTGTTGAATGGCCTCGACTTCCACTTGGTGGGGTGGATACTTTCGCTGTCCATTTCTTAAAGTTTTCTGAAGTCTTTGTAGTGAATCTTGAGCAATTGGGTACCTTCTAGTTCTAAGGAACAGCGTTAACTCTCTAAGCAGACCTTGACTGCACGCAAATAATCCCGTAGCGAGCCACATAAGCTCCCATCCCCTCTCCTCGGACATTCTATTTCTGTTGTCAGTCAATTGTTTCATAATTTGGCAGTATATTTCATCACGTAAAATTTCATGTTTTAAAGGCCCATCGAAAATATGATCTGTGTATTCGTTACCGATTCTAGGCCGTTTCGATGGTAAGTCGCTCATGTACTTTAGAATTGCAGTAAAAGCAAAGCAAGCTTCTTCGGCGAGTTCTTCTTTAGCCTGCAGTTTCTTTAGCAAGGGCTGTTTAATAGGCTCTCTGGAGTGTCGCCACAGTTCTTCGGGACCACCTCTTTTGGCTGTTGATAATGTAAGAGCTTTCGATACTGTCCGTTTAGGTGGCAACCTGAAATGGTCCATGGCGTATTCTATTAGCGTATGTGGTTTGTCTTTATTTTCTGTACCGTTTAAAGTAGCAGTCGGAACCCGGCGACCGTGAGAAGCGCCTTCTAAACAGAACAGAGTCAGAATATCTGGTGGCGGCTTCGTCAGTGCCGGCAAAACATAAACTGTTTCTGCTGGGAAGTCTCCCCGCTCCATAGTGCGCTCGCAGCGACCGATACACCATCCGTTGTTCAAGACAGACTCGCCAGTACTATCCTCTTCCAAAATAATTAGATCTCCTTTCTGGAATGTCAAAAAGCTGGAACCCTCACCTGGAGCTTTGTAATCTTGCAAAGCTATCACAAATTTCGATCTCTTCTTCAAGCCTTCTAAGAAGTAAACAACCAAGTCACGGATGTCTTCTGCATTTGGACTCTGGAAAGTGAACTCTTCCCCTCTGACCGTTGATAAACTGAAAGTTTGTGTAAATACCTTGTTGGTCTTTTGGCTCGCTACCGTTGTAATTTCAGGGAACGATAACTCTAACAACACTTGTTCTTGATCATCGACGACGTAAACACCTGTCCAGTTCACTGCAATTATTACATCATTTTTAGGTAAGTTTGGACCAGAGTTCCTGTAGGCCTCATAAAATCTAGAAAACAAAAGGGGCCACTTGAACTTTGCGTAACTCACTACGTCCTCTTTCACTCTGTATGTTGGAATCTTTTCTTTGACATAGTAACTTTTCTTGTAAGCTTGTACTACCAAAGCACCCCATCGGTCCACTGCTTTCTCTACTCCCGTGAGACAGTAATCTGGTATGTAATTCGGTAGCAGGGTGTACAATCGCTCATTGTTCATGTCCTGGCCATATTCAATGTAATATTGCTGAGCTGCAATCATTGCTAGATCTTCTTCTTTGTCACATCTATACTCGCCGAACTTAACACCTCTGACAACTTGTTGGTAAATGAGATTTGTAGCCACTTGGTCTTCTGTTGGGTCGTGCCAAGGTGCAAAAATTTCTTTCCTAAAGAACAATCTCCACGGAGCGTTTCTTTCTTGGGCACCTTGCTCTTTGGCGTACTGCTCGCATTGAGAAATAGCATCCATCACGTGGTCTCCTCCACTACCCAATGAGCTTACTTTGTCGAACAAAGCAATGTACAAGGAAAACCCAAATTGATCTTTCAAACTTATTTTATCAGATAACTGATTACAGAGTTCTCTAGCCGTCGTGGCAGAATCAGCTAGTAAAGTTTTTGTATTACCGTCCATAAATGTAATTGGCAACATTATAGGTTTTTTAGATTTCGTAGCTTGGAGCTCTAGCCATGACGGAGGTTGGTTTCGGGTACCATTGTTGAAGGTTCTCTTGAGGCGATCTTCACAATAGGGGGCATAGCCAGGAGGTCCTTCTCTAATGAAAGCTCTCAAGTAATTCACGAACTTTTCACTAGGAGCAAAGCATCCGACACACAATGACAGTAAAATCCATCCTCTTGCATGAGACGACTTAGACGGATTGTTAGTCAATTGTTTGCATATTTGGCAATAGATCTCGTCCCTTAGTTCAGCGCGAAGGATTCCGTGCCCGATGATGAAATGAAGCTTCTCGAGATTTGATGTCGGACGTGATTCCAACCACGACTGATAGCTGTCAGCTGTATATTCTTCATCCTGGAATAATATTTAATTTATTAATATTATTTCTGGTCAAGCAAAGTGTTTAAAAAAAATGTGTAGATTAATTAGTATTTTCACCTGTAATTTACGTCTAACATCTTCGCCAAGCTTATTCTTCCGCTTCAACGTCAGCGATACTAACTTATGCCTGATCGACCTTGGCTTCGGCTTGTTGAGATAAGCGTCAGGGTCGACGCCCATCATCTGCGCTTCCTGGAACTCTTTGGACCTGATAAAGTTCCTGCCAAGCGTCGCCGTGACTTTGGACATGACTGACGTGTTGTCTCTGTCCATTGTATGGTAGCGTGGTTCGGGGAGATCGCCCGTGAATCGCAGTATTGTTATCCATAACGCTTGAGCCGCCTGAAATAGAAGAATTGTTGGAATTAGAAAAACAATGTGCTCTAAACAATAGATATTCTATCCAATAAATTGATATTGTTATTTACCAGCTGATCTCCTTGCGTGTGTAACGGCAGCAACGGGTGCTTCAATGGTTTTCTTGAATACTGGTGCGTCACATTTCCTTGGAAATAGGTTGCTGCAAACTTTTGGAATTTGAATTCGGACAGATCTTCTTCATCCTCTGATGTGGTTTGCATTGGCGTCACCATCTGTAAAGAGCACGAAACAATCAACAAAGACCTCTAATTAAAAATAATAATCGGTAGGAATCAAATCTACGGCAACAGCTTATAATAACAACTCTAGAGGGAACGACTAGATAAGATTGGTTAAATGTTTAGGTACCTCCTGTTGGTCAGCTCTTTGCTGCGGCAGGTCGCTGAAGACAGACGTGTCTTTAGGCGCTGGGGCCTCGCTGCTGGAGTCTGGCAGGAAGTCGAACATGGCTTCGACCAGCTTGCTGTCGTCGACTGGTTCGTCCTGCTTCCGGGTCGCCTCCTGCACCAGCGCGCGCTTTGCTTCTAGCTGACGTTTCTCTTCTAAAGCCAACTCCGCATCACGCCGCTCCAACTCGTACATTCGCTCCTGATAAACAAAGTAAGAATAAAATTAAGCTTCATATTTTTTTTGAATTTACAACGCGACTTTATTGTAACCTCACACTGTATGAGGCGTTTTACCATCGTCGCTTGAGGAAGATTAACCGAGTTATAACATGAAGAGCAGGACGATTTAATTAAGAAAGTTAGTTAAAACTGATAGTAATTTTCGCAACCACGTGCAATAACACCGGTTTCAAAGATGCTAGTTACAAAACTGGTTCTGAATTTAATTTGTTTATATCTGTGCTGTTCAGCAAAGACAGCATAGCCAAGTTACCCACATAATGTGAATCTCCGGTAAAATCTTCGCGTGCGCGCTGGAAGCAAGTAATCATTTTAGGTATTCCACTTTCGCGGGCCGTTAAAAATCACACACGACTGGCTTATAGTAATGTATAGTTTATATTGCCTAGAGCCTAGTTGTAGGCTCGCATTACGATGCTGTTCAACTGGAATGGAGTTATACAACCAGCCAGGTTGGTCGTGTGATAATTGCACAATGTTCCTGCATGGTTGATTGACGCCAGCGTCCGCCACTGGACGAATGTATGACCATAATATGACATAATTACTATCGTGGCGGAAAGCTATTTGGCGTTACGCTAGTAACTTGGACCAAATTTATTACCTCTGAGAAATTACGCGGGTATTGCAAAAGCATTTGGGTTTTGCTACGTAGGCGGATGAGATAAATAGGTAGTTGTAACTAAATGTGCTTGCTGAGAAGGTTGAGATTCTCTGATAAATTGTAAACACTCGACTAAGACTTCAAATTTATTTAGATTTAAAGTAAACTATTAGTCCATTATCTACATGCAATTGCAATCAACGTTTCAATCGGTACCTTTAACAAAATCAACGACTCACCTGCACTTAGATGATTACTGATTCTAATCCTATCAAATTGAGACAAATGTAATTTTAACACAATATTGTAAAACATATCAAAACACATCATGTCTGTGCTGGAACTACCGAATTTATGAACCCATTAAAAGATACTCTGATTTGACAAAATAGATTATCTATCTGATAAATTAATTATGCGGCATTTTTGTTTATATTTTTATCTTGCATTCTTGATTAATTTTCAAATCAGTGCCGATAAAAATTACGATAATCTCAATGTAACTTTAATTTTTCTTTGCTAGTGTGCACATCTTAACTAAGTGCCTGGTTTTTCTTACTTTTTTATTTACTAGTACATATGTACTTAAGGTTGCGATTTTTTTGCGAGATAATAGTTAATATGGGTCGATCAGAAAATTCATAAGATCTAGCTAGACCAGTGTTTTTCAATCTTTTTGACTTCGCGACCCCTTTACAGGTTGAAATATTCTGGCGACCCCCTCGTAACGTAGAAAGCCAAAGAAAACATGTTATTACTTTATCATACGTAGTTTTTACATACGTTAGAACCTTAGCTCTTGAAATTAGCATTTTTGGCAAAACTTTTCAGCCGAGATCTTCAGATGCAGATCTTTTGAGAAAGAACCTTCAAAGAAGAGGAGAAAATATTTTTATAGCCAAAGATAAAGTTAAAGCATTTCACTCTAAACTTCGTTTGTGTTTAACTGGCATTTTCTTCAATTTTAGACATTGAAACTAAAAAGAGAAATGATTTGATTATTATTTTTTGAAAAATAGCACCACAATTTGATAAATCTCTGAAAAATAACAAGCACATCCTTCTTACTAAAATTTCGTTTTTATTGTGTAAGAATCTCGACTTTTCTTTTAACCGGCGACCCCCCGAGTAGGGTGACCGCACCAGTAATGGACATAGAACCAGTAATGGACAATGACTCTTATTTACTACCCACTACGGAAAAGTAATTTGTTTTACAACAATCAATTCACAACTCTATGGTCTTTAAATTATGAATGAAGTGTCCATCACTGGTGCTTGTCAACTTAAACCGTCCATAACTGGTGCCGTCACCTTAAGGCGTTGCGACCCCCCTGGGGGTCGCGACCCACAGATTGAAAAACACTGAGCTAGACAATACAAAAAAAAACCTTTTTAGGGGACATAACTAAATCTGAAAAACATTGCAAACGCCTAGTATAATTGACGTTGCCAAAAGGTTAAGTAATCGCCTTTTTTACTGTTAAATACCTACATATGCATTTAATTTTTACTCGAATATTATAAACATAAGTATGCATGAACAAATTTAACTGTCTAGGGCCTCCAGGGCAGGACGTACCGTCGGTCATACAAATTATACTTACCTATGAATAGCTATAACAAAGTGGAAGTCGCAAAATACTTATACTTACCTACCTACTTATTGTTAGTCAATGCTAATGGAAGTGAACAAATAGCAAACCATCTAGATTACACCCGATTACATTACAATGCTTTTAAGAACATGCATAACAACCTTGCCTTTTGATAGTTTGGATTTAACTCGAATGAACAATTTTTGTAATGACTGATAAATTTCCGGAACCAAAAATAGCACATTTAGAAAATGGCTTAAAATTTAATTATCATCGTAGTACCTGCGTAATAAATAGTCAGGTACATGTTTATTTATTTTATTTACTTAATACTATCTCAAAATATACCTGTAGCGTTTTAGTAACTCTCTCCGTAAGCAAAAGTGATATTTTACTTCATTACATTTTTACACTTTTCAAACAATAAACCTCAAATCATCCAGAAAATAGGTACTTAGGTACTAATTTTAAGTGCAAGCGGCCTAAAATTGAACCCTGTTGTAACTTACCTGTTAGGGATGTTACTCTTATCTGTAGGTACATATTATTATGCATTATTTATTTAACCTAGCGAACAGTTGAAAACTGCTGAACAAATTTAGTTCAAGTCTAGTTAAAATAAAAACAGCAATAACACCCATATTTTACGTCATGTACGAAAATAACAGCACTGCATTGATGTTGCCTTATCGCTGTTATACCTACTGCTACCGAGCTTCAGATCCATAAAATTGTATGTGTGGCGAAAAGCATAGCAAATTGCAATATTTGCAGTCTTATGTTTCTGGTGCGGGTCATTACACTTCGGCATCAGTATTTTGTTTTGTTAAAATCTTATCAAATACTTATGCTCTACTTTGATATGTGACGTCAGCTATAAATTATGATATAGCGATGTCAGATATTTCGTTGCATGAATTTCTATAAATTTCCCGGAAATAGTCTCAATCGATTAATATCTTTGGACTTTTGTTGCGAAACAAACTAATTTATCAGTTGTAACTACATATGTTTATTTATCCATTTCCGAACAAATGCTTATACTTAATGCATATTACGACGATTTCTTACTTAATTTGCATTTAATATTTATCCATACCCGCCCATAGATTTTTTTTCTGAAGCAGTTTCGTCTTTTTTTATCTAGCGATCAAGAGTAGAAATCAGCAGAATCGTAAAACGCTTGTCATCGCGGAACTACATCAACTGTCAGATAAAATTCCAATAATCCATAATCGGCAGCAATAGGATTAATAATTACAAGAAAACTATAATCTATAGTAGGCTCAGCGTACCTTTCAATCATTTTATCAATTCATAAAATTATTGTTATGCAGTTTCTTATCAAATTAACGGAATTTCGGATTAAATCGGAAGTTGTTTTTTTTAACAAATCAGCAACGTATGTAGAAAATTAATAAACACTTTGAAAATTATTATAGAAAAATGAGTGAGTGGGAGAGAAAAATCAGTTCGAAACTGTCAAATTCGTTGTACAAAACTACGTCAACCAGTAAGTAGTCCAATTTCTACAAACTTCATAATTATACTGAGTGTCCTTTTGACTTTTGCCTTTTTAATTCCTTTTGATATTTCTGTGACTCTGCTAATTAGTCCAAATAAGCATCAACAGTCACACCTCGGCTCGCCTCCTTCCAGCTTACCCTGTAGTTGTGCTCCGCGATCTCCTTGGCGCGCGTGTTGCCCTGGTGCTGGAGGCGCTGCTCCTCGACCTTCCGCAGGCGCAGCGCCTCAGTATGCGCGTGCGCGTCCTGCCGCCGCCGCCGGTAGCGCCGCATCGCTATCAACCGCCGCACATGGCTCTGGATCTTCACGATAGCCCACATCTTGTGCCCGTAGGAACGGCGGACCAAGTACCCCCGGGCAGCGGCCTGTAAACGAATGAAGGGTAAAGCCTGAAGACAATTGGACGTGGAAGAATGAAACAGTAGGCCATTGAAATTGTTATATTGTGTGCTCGGCGAGTGACTTTGAAAGTCGTGATGTCATTACAGAGATATTCAAGAGAGCATTATTTTGTTGTATTCCCGTCCTCATCATTGTTGATCACGCATACAATCCATCAGCTTTATTTAATCTTCTGATTTAAAGTAAAGTAAGTAAAAACTCTTTATTGTACAAATAGATATAGAATACAGATAAGTCTAATCTGTGTGGAGGCGACTCACGAAATTGGTAGAGTTATGCTTTAAGTGACAAGCTAGCTTTCCATTTATGAATCTCTTAAATCTAATTTAGGCTTAGAAGCGTGAAATGGTCATGATTTTGTCCATGTAACATAAAAGAAGAGATAGTTATTAACTACACTATCGAGAATAATCGATGTTAGTACGCATGCTTGTCTATATGACACTGACCTGTAACGATACGATGTGCCCCCGCAGATGCCTGAACCTATGCGCCAGTACTCTGGCGCGGATCAAGGCTTGCAGCCTGGCGTACCCCAGTTTCATCTTGTTGTAACGCAGTCTTTGCAGCTTCCCGCGCCAATGCCTCTGGATCAGAACAGCCGCAGCCCTCATCTTCAGGAAGCGTCGTCGGTACACCCAGCCTCGTATAGACCGCTGCAAAATCAGTATCTTCCTAGTGAGCACTCTATCTCTCTCCTGCTCGAGGAACAAGTCGTGAGCATCCTTCAAAAACACTTTGGTATGACCTAGTTGATAATCAGATTTTCCTAATACCGACGCACAGATCTTTGCAGTTGCGTTCCTGCAGTCAGTTTTATGAGCTGGTGGAACGCCGGATATCAAAAACCGGTATCTTTCTACGAACTCTTTGAAGCTGTGTCGGATAGGGTAGCCAGCCCTTCGAATTCTGATTGTCTCCATCATACCGGAGTATCGCAGCTGCCGGCAACAGAGCCCTCTGTCGAACAACATCGGCTTCTTGAATTCGTTTGGTTTGATACACCGTATGAAGAACGGCTGGCAGGTGCCTAAAGTCCTCATCAGTAAATCGAGTGACTTCTTGAACTGTGTTGACAGGGTCGGTGTTCTCTTTCTAGTCTCCGACCCCATGGTTATGTCGTTTTGGAAAATCGTTTGTAAGAATTTATTAGTAGATACGTGAATTAGTTGTAATAGATCAGCACTGAATGTATCCCGATTTTTCTCCAAGAATCCCCTAGTATCGTAAAACACAACGCCAGCGAAGTGATTTAACCCAAAGCTGGTATTTATATCCGATTTTGGTTTTAAGTAGTTCCTATGCAGTCCGTGTGTTTTGTGTAGTTTAGCTAACATAGTCTGATCAGTGCCTTTCGGGAATTTAGATTCCTCATCTATTAAAGCCATAATATTCAACTGCTTAAGAGCTATTAAATCTAATGCATCTTGGTTGTCGACGAATTCTATGTGCTGCCAATTGATTCCTTCATGATTGTATTCTTCTTGTTCCAGTTTGAAAATGTGTCTAACAAAGAATTGTTGTAAATTTTCATTGGCAAAGTTGATACAAAACTGCTCAAAGCTGTTTTGGTCAAAGTTTTCGAAACCAAATATATCCAGCACACCGATTGCGGTTCGAGTAGTTGCTTTGGGTTTATATATAGCTGCATTGATTTTCTTTACAATGGTGACGAATAACCGTCCATAGATTCCTTTCACAAACGCATCCCTAATGTCCACCGATTGAGTTTTGCTTAACGTTGAAACGACAGTCTCTCCATGTGCGAATAATGTTTTTCTAGTGAGTGCTTGAATTAAAGACTGCACAGGCACTCCCAGAAGAGTAGCCACCCTTCTTACGTTTGCTTGTTCAATAATTTCAGTTGCGTCTAGATTATCTATTACTGTTGCTTCGTATTTAATATTTCCACAGTGAAGAACTGCTGCTAGTAATTTTAAAATCTCCCATATTTCTGGCTCTGAGAAAAGTAGCACCTTCATAGCGGATCGTATGTCAGCAAATTCTGCTGCATCATCTCTGCCTTCACACGTGAAGCTTCCACCCTAAAATGAAATACAAATTTAATTAGTAATCCCTCTGAAATCTGTTAGGTACTCAATTTTGATTTTGATCTACATACGTACCCCAGATAAATATCGGTATTCTTTCGGATCTCCCAGTTCCAATTTTTTCTTCTCTTCTTTAGAAAGCCCCGCTAGTAAACAATAGAACACGTGGTAGTTCCTTTCGTCCTGCCCCTGAGATACTATCCGAGATTTTTCCAGTAGATATTGCTCTATTTTAGCACCTTCTATTACTCCACTGCTGTTAAAATGTATGTCGATGTACTTTCCAAATCGCGAAGAATTGTCGTTCCTAACTGTTTTCGCGTTACCGAATGCTTCTAAAATTGGGTTGGCTTCTAAGATCTGAAAAGGAAAATGTACATCCAATGTAGTTAAGTAGATGCAGCAACATAATTACTCGTATCTATTTTTGACGTGGACGATGCAAGTCTGCAAGATCGTTCTTGTTCTTTTTTCAAAACATACCTAAATAATCATGTTATTCGACTAGATTGGTGAATCTTGAGTATATCCCAATATTCTCAAACATTGTATTAAGACTGAGTTCATGTGATATCATATCATCTGTCTTGAACACAAACCTGTTGCTCAATCCAAGAATGCTTCCCACTGATAGCAGCAAGGTACTGCAGGATCAGCTTGGTAGACTCAGTCTTGCCAGCTCCGGACTCTCCGCTGATGACGATGCACTGGTCCTGCCCATAGCGCCGCATGTGCGCGTACGCATTGTCACCAATCGCGAAGATGTGTGGAGGCAGCTCGCCGATCTTACGCTCCTTGTATAACTTTATCTGGTCCGCCGTGTATATCGGCAGTATTTGGTAAGGGTTTACTGCTACGAGAATTGAGCCGGTATATGTCTGAAATGTAAACATACAGAAGTTCAAAATACGGTTACACGTACAACCACTTTTAATGGACCCAGCTTTCCCGCCTACCTTAATATAAGTGTAATGAAGTGATTATCATAAGCCGAGTTGAATTTGGCGAAAAGTAAGCCATATTTGTTGGTCAAATGCAGCCATAAAAATCGAGGTTGGGTTAATGGCTTTAAGCGTTTATCGCTTCGAAATTCGTTCTGCCTGTTTAATGTTAACGGTCTTATTTGTTCGAAAACAATGATACCTTCTGATAGGGTTTACTGTTCAATCGCAATTATCAGATTACCTCGGTCATCTGTATAAAAAGTTTCATTGTTTCTTTTTTGCAATCGTCTAAGCGGCATTCATATCTATTGGAGTGATCTTTGTAGGTAAAGGAAACGGTCCCATTGAACTTGCATTCCAGTAATTTATTGACTCACTAAGTTCCCAATCCGCACTGGGCCCGCGTGGGAACTATCGCCCAAGCCCTCTCATACTGAGAGGAGGCCTGTGCCCTGCAGGACGTATATAGGCTGATGATGATGATGAAGTTTACAAAAAGACTGATGATGCGGCTATGCAGCTGACTTACTGTTAATAGACAGATAGAATACGACGGAAAAGCTTACTGAATAGTGAAGCCAGATCGAGTAGCCTGACATTGACATTACAAACTACTTGTACCTAATGCTTTATCTCAACGTCTTCCTCTGCCAACTCCAAACTTACAGAGTAAAATAAGTCATGAAACTCACATAAATAAGGTTCTCATTGTATCTGATGAGCAGGTTCCTCAAGATCCCAGCTTCATGGAGATCCCCCAATGAGATCATGTCCTCGACGCCATGCACCGAGGTGGAGTGCATGGCCTTGATCCTGCGCTCCGGCGGCAGCCATTGCTCGTGGCCGTCGTCATCGCGCACGCGTATGCGCCGGCCCTCCGCCGCGAGCACGCGCGCGCCGATCGCGACGTCGAACTCGCGACCCGACACCGGCTCGATCCATATGTAGTCACCCTGGAAAGTGAGTAGAAAAGCGTTAGCATCTACTGTCCCCGTCGGAGTGGGCATGATGATGGACAATGTGTGAGAAATGTACCTAAGTCCCGAGAGTCAGATTATGCTACTTGGCTTGAGGAGGTTCCGAAAAGTTGACCATTCCAAGATTACTTACGCGTTGCCAAGACCAAATGCAGGGTGGTTCTTACTAAACGTAAGATCTACGCCTGTACAGTGCGGAAATACTTAGTTGTCTCGCGGTCCGCTAGATCATGTAGTGTTGAATACGCTAGCGGTTTTCCCAATGGCCTTTGAAAAACTTCTTCGACTGTATCGATACCAGGAAAACAGTTACGTAAGTGACGAGAGGACTGACAGAACTCTAGTAGATAAAGTGGGTAATGTTGTACTCGGTTTTTTTGTTTCATTTTGAAAGGTCTTCCTAATTTACTCTCCGCGTAGCATACGTGACCGTGACTTATCGTTTCGTTTGTTTACGTCATTATAATATTTACATTATATCAGTATACATTATTATAATGAACATTTGCTACTGGATAGGTACAGCTTATCTGGAGATTGCCATCAATTACCTAAAAGTCATTCAGCTTATTGAAAATCACAGAAATTACAATCACTTAGGTACTTTAAAACGAGTAAAGCCATAATGGTTGCGTGCTTGCACGCTTATCACGGCGAATAGCCGGAACTTATTCTAAGACAATTGTTTGAATTAATAGAAAGTTCTCGAATCTCTGAGACAAACATCGGTGAGTACATCTGAGTATTGGATTCGAGAAAGTTAATCCGCGATGTCGAATTCTAAATTATATGATATAGGTAGTTAGGTATGTAAATAACGTGTTAACTACACTCAGTCAAGCGGATAGGTATAATATGCAAACGTACGAATTATTGTAATTAATTATAATTGAAGACGAGTGAAAGATTCCGTGGGCCAGTTGGGCCTATCTCTTAATTATGTAAATTATCTCGTAAAAAATTGAATGAAATGTTAGAACATAAACAAAAATTACAATGAGCGTATTCTTGACAAGCACCTTACTTAATCTCTCCATCTTTCACACGCTAATAAAGAACAATCTATCTGACACAAACAGAAAATTACCTCAAAAGCCCAACAAGTTTCCATTGCCGCTCATAACTTAAGACTTGGTACACTTTCTCACTTAAAAGTTATTTAAAACTGAACCGAATTGGGCGGCCGGTCGTAGTTCTAGCTAAGAAATAAACCCGGTATGAATAATCGATGAGTTTATCACAAAACTGACCTGTATCTGCGGCAAGGTCGGCTTTGATTGATTCAGTCGAACTTGAAAGTTATCTCTGTTTATTATGGACTATATTGCCGAGTATCAAAACAATGATAGCTAAAACAATTGACGAACACCTATTGAAAATTCGAACGCGAAGTTTTTTTTTTCATTGACTAACCAGCATTTTATTTTAATTAGGTATCTCAATTAGGTGTTTTTTTGTGTCGCTTTTTTATGGCCAGTGCTTTTGTTCTTGAATATACAAATAATGTTAATAAGAGTGTCAAATTAATCCAACGAAATAGCTACTTAGGTACAGATAAAAACCTTCATTACTCACTGTTTAGAGTATTGTTTAAAAAATGTTTCGTGAAGCATTTCATTAGGCTAGCGCGAAATTCACCGGTTTGTCATACGATCAAGTTACTTAATAAAATATCATCGCGTCTGATTTGCGTTTATAAATTCCGATGGCAATCCCTCGATATTTTGGGACGCTTTCAATACCGGTCGTGCCGGTTGCCTATTCATTTAATTCGTACAACTGCTTTCTAAATAAAAGTACTTAGGCGACATGCTAGAATTGATTGAAGAATGATTGAATGCCGATGCGTTTTGATTTCATCGCAAAGTTCATTGCAAACAACTCCCCTTTTTTTGGGCAATGGACCAAAATCGTAAAAATATGACGCAATTAATGAGTGTCTGTCACAAATATGTCTGTCAGTCCGAGACGGCTGAATATTTGAATATCTGAAATGCTAACGACTGGACCTTATTAGCATATAAAAAAAAAGATAAATTTCCACACTTAAAGTGGCGTTCCTAGACACGTTCTGATTTTCTGACAATTTTAATGACTACATAATATGTATGTTATGTAAAATTTACAGGAAAAATAAAGGAAAAATAAAATAATGTCTTAGCTTCGTTTGCGAGTTGGACTCAGTCTTGGTTGTTTTTTTTTTGCGACTCGTTCTTGGTCGGTTTTATTTTTTTAAGCCGCTGGGCACGCACTTTTTTTTTGGTGACAGTTCTTCGCTGCAGTCTATTATCACGGCCATTAAATATCATTCTGTACTTCCTTAATTAGTATTCGTTGCCGGACCTGGCATTCGTGATCGGACAACGACCTCTTATTTTCAAATGTCTCGTAAATTTTGTGCGGACTTTTATGTTAAATGTTAGAATATTATTTCAATGTTTCGATCATGTTGTTGGGCTAATTGATGACTTTTACTACTTAAATATTTGCATAGCGTTTAAATGAATATGAATTGTACATTAAAGTTATCGAAAGGTTGCTCGTTATTTCAAATCTAAAAGGTTTAATTCATTTTGATTAATATTTTAACGGCCTACCTTCCTACTAGCATTAAACTGACTTATTTTAAATTTATTTTAACGGATTTTTGATTTTGTGCTTGTTTCCTTGTAGCTTCCTGACTCTATTGCTATTAACGATTTGGATTCTCTATGGCATAGAGTCTATGCATCTATCAACTCGTGTGGTGTCAGACTTAGAATATGAAGCCTATGTAAAGCTTCATGTGCTCTCCCTACTCCATTTGTCACTGTAGGCGTAATGAACATGGGCGTAGCCAGGGGGGGGGG
>BHDV01072464.1:28223-44950 GCA_005406045.1 Adoxophyes honmai | reverse complement strand
TCGACTCTGGGAAAGGGTTGGTGTATTGTGGGCGATGGGCTAGCAACCTGTCACCACAATATCACGTTTGACCATCTGGTTAACCTCAAGGTGCTAAACGTGGCACTGAATTTTTGAATTCATGTGCTCTGCCTACCCCTCTTGGGAATACAGGCGTGAGAATATGTATGTATGTATGTATTAAGTATGTTCTCAAGACAAACGGTTTCACCTGCGGTGACGCCTTGGGTACCTAAGTATACTTGAAAATGTGTGGAGGATTTGACCGTTAAAAGTCTAATGTTATCCTGAATGGACTATACCTAAGTACAGACAGATAAATGTGGACCCTATCGCCGTGGTAGATCTGATGTTGCCCGTTACATATTTTTGTTCTTCAATTAAGTCAATGTCGTTGTAGTGTAGATTTTAGAGGGCTCTACCAATGATAATTTTCCCGTGAATTCGTTCACTCTTACTACTGAGTAAGTAATATACTCTTAGGCGCAGCGCAGACGACAGAGTTTTGTGCGATCGAGTCTGCGCAGCAATAAATTGTCTGAATGGCGCGCTGACAGTTTCCACGAAACTCTGAATGGAAATTCCTGGAACCTGTCAGCGCGCCATTCAGACAATTTATTGCTCCACAGACTCGATCGCACAAAACACTGTCGTCTGCGCAGCGCCTTACCCGCTTTTTTCATTC
Source organism: Adoxophyes honmai (assembly GCA_005406045.1). Lineage (NCBI taxonomy): Eukaryota > Metazoa > Arthropoda > Insecta > Lepidoptera > Tortricidae > Adoxophyes > Adoxophyes honmai. Next base: position 44,265 of record BHDV01072464.1, on the reverse strand, counting down.
AAAAATTTGATTTACTCGCTTGTGATTAATGACTTATACCAAGACTCATTTTCTAGTTTGGTTGAATCGGCTCTTAATTACGTAAAGAGTTTAATTGGATCATAGACTTCTAGAACCCAAGTAGGTAGTTACGCAGCTAAGGTAGCAGCTAGTAGAGCATTTCAGCGCATAGCTATATGTGGACCATCGTGATGCAATAATCAGTCGATGTTATGCTTGACGTACCTTCTTATACCATTCGGCACCTAACTTGGCACCAGGTAAAAGCGATGCGCGAATTTACTCTCACTCTCTCTCTCTCTCTCTCTCTCTCTCTCTCTCTCTCTCAGTAAAATCGTGCCCAGTTTGATTCCGAATAGTGTAATGTATCTTAGAAATTACATACGATACATAATTACATATTCTCACGCCTGTATTCCTAAGAGGGTTAGGCAAAGCACATGAACTCAAAAATCCAGTGCCACGTTTAGCAATTTCAGGGTAACCAGATGGTTAAACGTGACATTGCAGTGATAGGTTGCTAACCCATCGCCCACAATGCGCTAACCCTTTCCCAGAGTCGACTCTTACGTTCACGCAGCGCTTTGGCCAGGTAAAGGTACTAATGTAATGTATCTTACAAATTACCTTAGTAAGTAGTAGTTAATAATGTAAACGCAGTTACCGCTGACGTGACGTACTTAATTACATAGGTAGAAAAGTAAAATGACGTAAACGAGTTGCATTACGTACTTTTAAAGTTATTACTTCGGTAGATGTCGTAAGAGGCGACTGAGGACATAGCTTAATGATTAAGGTATACGTCAGGCGACATGTTAGCGACCAGTATTATTATACGTCTGTTATCTAATGTCCGTTCGAAGCTTCGGCTTCGGCCACCTTCGGCCAAAAAAACCACCTTCGGCCAAACCTTCGGCTTCGGCCAAAATTTGGCCGAAGCTTTGGCCGAAGCCGAAGGTTTGCAAATCGTGATTTGAAATTGAACAAACGATGCCAGAGCGAGACGGATAGTGCGCAGCGCTTAGCAGGGCAGCATTTCGCCGGCCCGATCGCATTACTTGAAGTTATTATATAAATTACTGACAACACATAACATAACAACATAGTCACACTTGATTTAGGAACGAAAACTGCGCATAATTTATTGCCGTTTTTTTTACTATTAGCAAATTCTAGTATTTCTTGGGGTCAACTCACCTTCGGCTTCGACTTCGGCCGAAGGTTTTGATGAAAGCCGATTAATCGGCTTCGGCTTCGGCTTCGGCCAAAATTGTACCTTCGGTCGGACACTACTGTTATCTAACTTTAGACCTAAAGTTGTGCTAAATGGTTTTGTCTGTGTAACGCTTCGTGTGCTCTGCGTACCCCATTGGGAAGTAATACGTAAATAAGTAATATGTAGGTACCTATAGTCAAGTACAAAAATAACAGTTGATTTAATCCTCACACTTAATATTTTACAAGCCCTTCTGTTGACATACCTACCTAAGATGAGATAAAATGTAATTAACACCCATACTATTACGCTTGACTGTACAGGCACGTACCGGGATTGTTGAGCCACTTGCCACTGTTCGCAATTTAGACGTGTAATCAATGACCGATGTGACAGACTAGATGTCAGCTATTGGATTAGTATTACACGACCAAGTTACAAACATAGGTAAGTGGCTCAACAATCCCTGTTCGCGATGGTACGTACAGTTATCGGAATCTAACTTGGCAAGTAGTAGGGGTAAGTTACACTCTCTACTAATCTAGCCATTTAAGATGCCGGGGACTACGAAATTTACATAAATATATTCTACTTGCAAGATTTTCTTGTTAAACTCACAATTTAAACATAAAACGAAGAAAACCTTCACATTTAACATCGCAACAACGCGAAGAGCATACAGTTAAGTTAATAAAACAAGTCCCTAACACCAACAGGTCTCCGGATGTGTGAAATATAACAGCAACAACGCGTATGTAGGCAACCGCCGCTAGCCGGGTAATATTCGAGCGTTTCAACACTTTTTTACACATACCAACACATCATGCGTGTACTCCCAAATGGGGCAGGCAGAGTACACGAAACACTGCATAGGCAAAAGCATGACTTCTAATTTGTAAGATATTTATTAGGTTTTAAGTTAAGAGGTAATATAGTGACGGGTTCCTAGCCTGTCGCCTAAAATAAATATAAATATAAATATAAATATAACTGGACAATTTTTACACCAATCACCTAGTCCCAAAGTAGGCATTTTAATGCCTGTGTTATGGGTACTAGACAACGGATAAACTTACTTATATATAGATAAACATCCAAGACTCGAAAGCAAACAATCGTATTCATCATACAAACATCTGCCCCGACCGGGGATCGAACCCGGGACCTTAAGCTTCACAGTCAGGTTCTCTGACCGCTAGGCTATTCGGCCGTCAAAATATAACTTAATTGTCGTCTCTTAGCTACAACATCCACGGAAAAAATCGAGAGGTGTCATTCTAAAACCAACACATAAGGAGAACTTTTTACCATTTGACTATCCGCGACAGACTTTTTAGTCTGTGAAAATAGAACCTATGGAATTATATGCAGTAATGCACACGACGCGCAAAAAGTCCAGCGCACAATGCATACAATCCACGCAGACTTTTTGTGCGCCGCAGACTCGATCGCACAAAAAGTCTGTCGTTTGCGCTGCGCCTTATACCTCCTCAAGTGGGTACATAAAACTAAATAGTCACTATTTCGACTTTTTAACGTTTCGTTTGCTCTACCTACTCTGTTTGGGAATACAGGCGTGATGTATGGATGACATGAATCAATTTCTGAAGAGAGAGTTAATGTAATTTTCCCCGTGTGGTGCCGGGTTAGAATAGCACCTCCCCCTTTCCTCCCGTGGGTGTCGTAAGAGTCGATTCTGGGAAAGGGTTAGTGTATTGTGGGCGATGGGCTAGCAACCTGTCACTGCAATTTCACGTTTAACTATCTGGTTACCCTGAATTTGCTAAACGTGGCACTGGATTTTTGAATTCATGTGCTCTGCCTACCCCTCATGGGAATACAGGCGTGAGAATATGTATGTGTATGTATGTGTAGAGTTAATGTGTTGAGGATGATATCGTCGGTTCAAACGCTCGAATATGGGTCAGGACCAAAAAGTTTGCACCTGCGTTAAGGTGCGTTAAGTCGTATTTGAAATTACTACTAACTTTTCCGTTGTGACACGAAAATTAACGTATAAACGTATAGCTAATTTTCGTGTCACAACGGAAAAGTTTGATGTAATTATAATCACGATTTAACGCAGGTGCAACTTTTTGGTCCTGACCCATACATCAACCTGTTTCTTTAGTCGCCACCCCCTAAGGGTAATTTTCTGACGACTTCAGACAGTTTAATAAAAAAACAACGCGAAAACCATATCCTCTTCAAGCCGTCGACCAAACAGTATTCAGACAGAAACCTAACTAGACATTTAATTCACCAGACAAAAACTTATCTCCTAATTGTAGCCTAGAACACCGCTAGCCGCTAACGGCGTTCACAGCGCGTGCGCACCGCTCTCAATTGACGCGATTTTATGCCCGCTCCACACTCATTAACAGTGTTGCCAACGGTTAGTCTAGCTCCCCACCAGATTTTCTTCCAAAACCACCAGAAAACCACTAAACTGTTCAAAATCTGGAAACCACTAAATTTCCCACTAAAATATTTTCATCGGTTATGGAATGAAAAGGTATCTTCTAGCATAAAAATGTGTCTCAATGAAAAATTGCGTAAGCAATTTTAGATAAAAATCCTCTGATAAAATCCACAAAAAAAACCACCAGCCACTAAATGCACCACTAACTGGGGTGCCAAAACCACTAGATTTAGTGGTAAATCCACTAAGTTGGCAACACTGCTCATTAATTGCCTGCAATGTTTACTTATGCTCGCCTGCGCATCGTTATCTAGATCGCGTCTGTGGGCTGGGTTTGAAAAGCTACAATGTTGGCGTCTACGTTTCCTTTACGTGATTTCCTCCATCGTGTATGCTATGCTATGTGCTATGGGCCACTTTTTACGCCCGATCCCAATAATCAATCTACGGATAGTTTAGCTTAACACTAGATATTGGTTTTGCCATTTTCCTATCTCTATTAAGCTAAGTTGGATGTAGTTTAGATATAACGATCCAACCCACAAGTCACTCGTAATTGAAGTGACATAAGTCACATACATTTTTGACGCCTATACCTAGATCATTTTACTTCGAAGGCTCATGCAAGTTGAATCCTTTCTGCTAAACTACGTCCAGTTATCGGGGCCGGCCATTAATATATCTAAGTTGAGCAACATGCTAGCTTCGATGGGAAACAGATCTTTCGAATATTGTTTTTTCTTGTAAGTAGGTAACTGTGATTTTTACGATAAGAGACTATTGCATAAAATTTCATACAAATTACCTAGGTAGCTGCATCAATACATATGTATGCAATTTATCTGTGTCCGATAAAGTCGAAGAAATTCACAAAACGATCGTCAATTCATCATTGACAATAATACTAATAGACATAAATTAGTATAGTAGTAGTATCGTAGTAATTATTTAAACGAAATCTTTAACTGTCAAATCTATGTAAGATTATAAAAGTATGTAGGTAAAATTATGTAAGATTTACCTAAAATTATTTTACGCATGTAGAGATGGATGTATGAACTCTATTTCATCCCTTATAAAACGTATATCTTCCACTGTTATATCTATTTTATGGACTAGTATCTATGTTCAAAGTTAATTCTGTTATGGGTACCTACTACTTAAATTACAAAACATTCAATTCATTCCTTATTCATAGATCAAACCTTGTACAGTTTCACCTAATGTCTCTATCGACGTTTATAGGTATAAGACAATAACAATAGCCAAAGTAAACCCACCTACTTTTTACATAAGTTTCTCATTTTACGTATCAACATATTATGTATGTTATAACTAGTAATGTCAATATGTCCGCATCATTGCTTTGAGGCAATGACATCATCACACGTGGTATAACACCGGACTGCGGTGATACATTATGGAAACGTGTAAAATTTCGCAATACCTACTTAAGATTGTTTATAAACGGTTTTGTTGAATCTCATGAATACCTGACACCGGGTGAGCTACCTAAATTAGGTACTGATCCCACTCTTAACTCGTCGTATATTTTTTCATCTAAAACTAAGAACAAAATAATTTTAGTGAAGCATAAAGGAAAACTCTGATTACCCTGAAATTGCTAAACGTGGCACTGGATTTTTGAATTCATGTGCTCTGCCTACCCCTCTTGGGAATACAGGCGTGAGAATATGTATGTATGTATGTATAAAGGAAAACTAAGTATAGTTGTTGTTTAAAGGCCCTCCAATACGGCAAAACAGTCCAGTCTCCTCTCTTTCGCAGGTAACGTAATCGTTACTTTTACATGCATTCTTTCGAGATTGTAAAGAAAATTTGTATACGAAAACATGTTCTCTTTTTAAAGCAAAACATACTACAGGTTGTGAGAAAGGATTATAATGGCAGGCTCCGATCTACTCGCCGGCTGGTCACGGGGAGTGAGCCCCGATATTTCGCAACCAACCATTGTCTCGCACTCGTTACGATGCTCTTATTGTCCGAACATACCTAAAAGAGCATAACACTCCTCTTTATGAAGAGATATACGCCTTTTTAGCAACCTAAGCGGTATTGTTTGCACCTGAGTATTGAGATGAAGGTCGGGTAAGCATAAGCACTCGGTTTTGTTTTGTTTGTAAAGAGTTTGTAATAAAATGTATCGGCGTATGTGCAACTAGGTACAGAAGGACCGGTTTTTAATGAAGTTTTAGAGTACTAAAATCGTCGGAGTAAATGTTAGACGACGCTCAAGTTGAAATGCAGCCGATGGTTTTTTCCTTCAATTTGTTTTGCCTTAAACCTTGGGTTTAAAAGGATTTAAAACAAAGGCGTGCTCATTGCCAGTCTGGAGTCCTGACATTGTTGAACTTAAGTTCCTGAAATAAAAGCACGCACAAAGGGCTCTGGCGCTCGGTTGGCATTTTAAAACTTCCAGGTGCTAAATGATTCATTGTTTTAACTTGCCGTTTATGCTCTTAATACAAGTGAAGTTTACGTTGAAAAGTAAGTTATTCCTTCACGCACACTCCAATCCGTTTATACCAACAAGAAGCTGATATGAAAGGAACACGAAACAAAAGATTGTGAAATACAGATTGTGTAGGAAATGCTTTTTTGCAGTGACTCATTTTCCGAGTACTACTTACCGGACAACATACCTAGTTATTAGTGGTTTTTACAAAGAGCAAACCGACTGCCGTCTACTAGTCAGGCTGTAAGAGCAGACTACCGTGGTCTTTACATTTTTGCAGACACCGCATGTAAGGTAAACGTCCCTGTGCTCGACACTGACCCAATACTTGGCACTTGCAACCTTATGTCATAGTAGGACAGGTGACAGGTGGATGTCATCTATTGGGCGTTGAGGTGTCGAGCATTGATATTTTTACCTTAGCATGCGGTAAACGGCTCGTTGGAGTTGCTGAGGTTGCTGTGAGTCGAATAGCGTGAGGCAGACTAACTATATGCACATGTCACTGTCTAACAGTTAAGACTCTAACTAGAGACGTAAGAAAATGACAGCTAGTATATCCCGCGCGAATTGACTCGCGAGTGTTGCCGAACCCGCTGATCCGGGTCGTTGCTTGGCGACGGTCGTGCCGCGGCGTAACGACGCGTGCGCAGCGGAACTGATCGCGCCGGAAGCCCTTTATCCGCGTTTGTTCATCTCGACCACACCTGCGCACGCCTCTATGTATGGATCATAGAGCTGCGTTTACGGTTCTATTGAGCCCAGTAGCATAATCGTTTATGATTTTTTTTGCTAACTAAATGAAGTTGTCACTGAAATTGATTAAAATTAACTAGACCTACTACTAACTAGACTATTGTTTTACAACACTTATGCAGAAAATGGAGAGGTTTAATTCTCCCGACACCACACGGGCTCAATTTTGATAGGTTGTTAAGGACAGGAAACAAAGCTGATCCAAGGGCCTGTTAGTCTAAATTTTGGACAAAAATCAAAGTATACGTCAAACCCTACCAAAATGAAAACAAAATTAAACTTAAATAGCGAGCGGAACAATATGTAGGTATATAAAACGCACACCGAATACAGCTTATGAAAAAACGTGCTTGATGTTAATATATTTCGCAAAATTATGTGTTTGACTGCTTTGACTATAATGGCTGATTGGCAGTGATTGACGTATTGAATCTGAGAATTTGCGAGTATGTTGCGAAATCTATAAATAATTGCCCTCGTGCCAGTCGTCACACAAGATAATCCAGGCTTTACCAATCGGTTTGGCGCCATTTGCCCTTCTCCAGATCTCCCAGCCGTGTTCGCCCTGAAGGAAACCCGTGCCTTGCAAAATCATTGGAACCAGGACCTTCCTAGTCCTTTCAACCGCTTCGAGAGACGTCACATTCGAGTAACCCAACGCGTCCGGCAATGACCCGGTATAAGACGTTACGCTTTGACGCAACATTCTAAGCGGTTTATAAACGCTCTTGCGAGAAATGGATTCAGCGAAGCACGATAATCGGATCAGTTTAGTGGCATTAAATGGTCATTGTCATCAGAGAGCCCATCTCATGTTAAACAAACAATAGGGCACCATTAGCTTGTACTTCTCGACGTGACTATTCGCTCTATGTGCTCAGGCGCCTGTCACAAGAGTGCTAGTTTTAGAGTTGCCAATATGGCAACATTCCTTAAAGTCAGAGCCGTTACGTCAATCAGTGATGAATTCATGAACGTCATAACAGATTACTTACTAAGGGAATACATTTCCATCATACGGCATTCTGTGTGCGTTCTATAAATTGTATCGCTCGCAATTTATATTTTATCTTGGCTTGCTAGTGGTTTTGCTTATAGGTTTGAAATATCCTGTGTAAGCATTCTGCTACTTGACATTCGTTGACAGACAAAATAACGACAGTGTTTACCTGTTTATTTTTAAAATTAGTCCTGGCAATGGGTACATATATAGCCCTTCAGCCGAACAGGCCGAACTTCTATGGGCAAGCAATGTTCCCAGTGTAATAAAATTACTTTTAACAGAATTCGGCAACATGGCCATACCTCAAAGTTGGGTCGTCGGGCCTATGATTCGTAAGCTGTCTCGTTTTTAGCTCTGTTTGTGTAATCGACTAATGATTTTAGACTCAAGCTTCAGCCAGCATGTGGAACCAAAATAATACAATACTGGTAGATTCTCCAAACCGGTATTCTATAAATCCGCTCTTCCCACGCGTATCAGTTTAAATAGTTTCGAGGTATTCCCTCAATAGTCTGTAATATGTTCCAACAGATGAGTGCCATTCTACGAGAGAAATCCCGCTATGTAACGGCGGGTATGCGACAAGTGACGGTTCAAGAAAGACAGGTATGGGCCCCATATACATATGGCCAGTTACGAGTATGTGTAAGTATTTGCTGTGAGACGGATGCGAGCGAAATGTTAGCGACCACTCGTTAATATAATTTAGTACTTAGTTGCGCTCGGAAAGCATACGTAAGAGTTAAGTTGTGGAGAAAATATGCAGTTATATTTGGTATAAAACTACATGCGTTAGTAGCTATTCATGTTAGGTGGTATATGTATATTCCCATTTCCCATTCATATTTATTGTATGTATAATGTATTCAGATAATTTCAAAACAAAAAATGTAACTACACTAAAAACAAAACTACATTTAGAAAACGGCACCCCCGAGGCATGGTCCCGAGGATGTTGGCAGCGTTTCCTCACTCTGTCGCAATATTACTATTGCGTCGAGCGAGGAAGCTGCCAGGTCTTCTGTCCCCAGTTGTATCCGCCGCGGAAGTTTTTTTTATTATAATGTTGAAGGCGCTCATTTATTATTCAGTAATTACAGATATCATCTAAAATGGATAAAAGAACTTGCGCAGGTCCACATAAGTTTCATAGTAACGAAAACTTAGTATACATGATGGTAGTAGACTTGTAAACATAATCGTGCGTCCATTAAAGACCTCTTGAATCTAGGTCAAGTCTATTGTCAGTTAACTACTTAGCTACGCGGCCTATTGACGAGGCGTAACAAAAACTCTCTGATAGATGAAACCATCTTGAATAGTAAACAAAACAGTTCTTTAACTGAACTCGCTGTCTATCTTATCAGGATCGTAATGGTCGTTACATTGTTTATTCTCAACACGAGTGATGAAATCACTTAAACGTTTTTAAAATTTCGTGAGCCCTTTCACAGATCGTTTAGATGAAAGAGATAAGTGTTGTTTTACTCTTGCAATCCTTTAATTAAATTAGAAACTGCGCCGTAGAAACCCTTAAGCTATAAAAGATCAAAGTTGTGAAAGTCGTTAACATTCCATGTATTGAAAGAGCGGGAGCTGGGCTTTACCAAAAGACTGCTTCGTCATTTCTCGTTCCAAGTTTGTGAGATACTGAACTGATCATTGATGCATAGATATTTAGGTATGTAAAGTTTCGTGTGATCGGCGACCATCTTTTCATTGAAGAACGTTCTGCACCGTTGTTCGTCTGTCGAACTTACCCCCACTATAAAAAATCTTGCTAAGTTAAATATGCCAGTAACTCTAACATATAATATGAACTGTGGTAGCCTAGCGGTTATCTATGGCCACTCACGCAAAGGGTCGTGTATTGGAGCCCCTAGCTCGCATCGCATCTCTGATTTTTTCGGAAATTTAGTATGTGCGAAATCTAATCTGATGTTTACCATATGCTATTCGGTAAAGGTTTTCCTTGGCTCTCGAAGTAATTCTATGTTGTGTGTGAAGTCCTAATCCGCACTGGGCCGGGGTGGGAACTATAGCCCAAGCCCAAGCCCAAGCATTTACTCAGCAGTACGAACGTAGTACGGCTAGATTATTATTATAAGTATTTTCTTGTTTGAAATAACGTTTCTCATATTCAATGAGGTAACATAATTGCACGGGCCCAAGTTAAGTGCTTCGATTGTTGAGGTTGATGAAATTTAAGTGGTTGCCAGGAATTTCCGTAAGATCACTGCTGTTTGCAAGTGTGTATGCGGATGTGCGTACCGAGGGCCCGAAAGCTTGCGTGCAGTGTGTGGGAAGACGCCTTATTATAACTATAGCATGTATATTTGTAAGGTAGGGCAGTTCATACCGCGGCCCTCCACCTGTCGGTCGCGGCTCAGCGACGCGGCTTCCGTCCGGTATTGAACCCATCGACCTACGGTGTTATTGGTATTTGAGTACAGTTGAATGCACTATTTATAACAAACTTTTTAACAAACTCGATTTCGCATCTTACTTAAGTAGGTACTATAGAACCAAATGATCCCTGACCTACCATACCACGTAAAAATAGTGGCATCATTCAAATCTTCTAAGTATGGAATCCTCGTAATTTATTATTTTACAAACAAAAGAAAATTACATGTATATTTTTCTACACTAATATTATAAAGAGGAAAGATTTGTTTGTTTGTTTGTATTTTTGTATGTTTGTAGTTAATAGGCTCAAAAAGTACTGGGCCGATTTAAAAAAAAATAACACAATTAGATTGCTACATTCTTCCGAATTGACATAGGCTACGTTTCATTTTGAAAAAATAATAGAGATCCTTGGTAATCGTCTATAATGTAACCAAGGGTGTAAAAAATCGAATATAAGCATGTAAATTTGCTATGCTTTATACTGCAATATAACCGAATTCCACGCGGGCGAAGCCGCGAGCGGAAAGCTAGTTTTCTATAATTTGACGGACTAAGTGCACATTCAACCAAACGTGTATAAATAAGCGGGCAAGAGTGACTTATTCGAACCTAAACAGTTGTTTTGCCACCTTGTCTATTTAACCTCAAACTCACTTTCTGGAGATTTTATCGTAGTGCGTGACTTAGGAATTTAAATGGCCTAGATACCACAATACCGCACTGCGAATACTTTCGTCATGGTTAGGGTGTCGCAGTTTTACAAGAAATGCTCGAGCTAGATCAGAACGCACTGATAGCGGAAGCTGGACAACGCGGCGCGGCAGCGTGATGGTACCATTGAAACGCTTGTTTCCCGGCCGGTGCGTTGTGCGCACTCTTTCGTTTGATTTCGAATATTACAACCAATACCGTGACGCCACTGCGCTATGACGCCCCGCTTCTGCTGTCAGCGCGTTTGGGGCTGTAAACTGTGGCCTAGCGGTTGTGAAATTGCTACGCATAATACCATGACTATTTTGTGTTCTTTACGCTATTTGGCTACATTTGGTAGAGAATGCTCTAATCATCACAACAAATATCTCGCTCCAAAATATAATTATATTAGACTTGTATAAAAACGCCTTTTTCCGATTCGTAAGGTGTTGAAAAAGCGCTGCATAATCACACACGTACAATTGGCCATACGGCTAAACTCGCACTACGGTTTTTTGTTGTGCGATAACGATAATTTTGTCGCAGAAATGTAACGTCAGAATTTGTACTATATTTTTCTGAATCGAAAACTTAAAGTTATGATAACAGTAGAGCTACGATGGATGGATGAATTGTCATGATTTTGTCTACGTAACATTTCGTGTGCATGCCTACCCCATTTGGGAAGACAGACGTTATCATATCAAGACTTTGTATCAAGATAATGTATGGCTATGTATGTAGAATCTAAGTAGTCCCTTAAGCTGAAAAGAGTGAAGTGTAAGTACAGCCCCGGATCTACGATTTTTTCGAACAGGGCAAATTTTTTCGAACCAGGGCAAGAACTTGATATAGCGCCCCCTCTCGTGAGCGTTTGATTAACACTGATATATAATAGGTGGCATTTTGGCGCCCCCTGAAACTGCCGCCCGGGGCAGGTGCCCCTGTTGCCCCCCCCTAGATCCGGGGCTGGTAAGTAAGTGCAAAGTTTGGAGCTAATTCTGAGTCCGACTGTACCGAGGGTGAACCGCTGCGCGCACGCGCCGTTCGCCGCGCTTCACTAACGGTCGACCATTTTACGAGCATTACCGAGTCAGCTGCGTTAGTAATAAACCTGCACTGACAATATTGCAAGCTGCATAAGTATGTCGTAGTTAATTAACATATTATCTTACTAATATTATAAACGTGAAAGTTTGTGAGTATGGATGGATGGATGTATGGATGTATGGATGGATGTATGGATGGATGTTTGTTACTCCTTCACGCAAAAACTACTGAATGGATTTTAATGACACTTTATAATAATGTAGCTTATACATCAGAATAACACATAGGCTACAAATTGTAAAGATATTCTGTGAATTATCCAATATACGACGATAATTCTCAAGTAAGTCGGGTAAATGGGCTACCATTTGCGAGATTTGACGTCCGCTGTCAAAACCGTTGAAGTTGCAGGGCGCGGGCGAGCGTGGTACGCGGCGCGCATGCGCGGGATGACGCCACGCCACGCGTCGCTGAGTGCGCGACCCGAACGCGGGCGGGTGTTTGTTTTGCGAATTTTCAAGGTGTTAGCGATTTGTTAAAAACGCATTGTATGTAAAGTAATTTAAGCTAAGGTTAGGTGCTGGCAGATTCTTTTTTGATTAAAAGTTACGCGTCCAGAAAGATTTTTCAGTTTAAATTTAATTGTCCTACTAATAATTCCGAAATCTCTTCTTTGTTAGCCCGAATTTAACGCGTGCGAAGCCGCGGGCAAAAGCTAGTACTGTATATAAGTATATTGTGCAAATTATCCAAAAGTAACAAATACAGAACGATTTAAAAGCACAAAGGCGAACATATTCTTTAAGGGATATCTTTCTGTTGACCTTCGAGATTGACATATCATATTCCCAAATGGGGTGGGCAGAACACACGAAACGATACATAGACAAAAAAACCTATTTTACATTTTGCAGCCATTTTTAGAACCACTTTAAAGCTACATAAAAAGGGGAATAATAGTGACCGTTTGCTAGCCTATCGCCTAAAACTCTCCCATTTCCTTAGACGCCTCTTACGACATCCACGGATGTAGTGGAGGGGTGTTGCTCTAAAACCGAGTCTACACGGGAAAAGGTATCAATTATGTAAATAACGCTATCCATTAGTGAGCAGTAATTTATACAGTCAAGTAGGTATTAGCATTTCTACAGCAGCCGCCTTGCGAATAACTTCACATCTCGTATTTATCAGCAAAGGATTTATTGGTACCAGTTTGCTTAACGTTACATCAATATACTTTAATAGGTAGCTTTACACTCGTATGAGAGACATTTTTAGCGTTCCGTTCCAAATGTGTGAAAGCGGGACCCTATTACTGAGACTTCGCTGTCCGTTTGTGCATCCGTCAGTCCATCGGTCACCAGGCTGTAACTCACGAACCGTGTCAGCTAGAAATATTCACAGATAATGTGTTTCTATTGTCGCTGTAATAACACATACTAAAAATAACAATTTATGACGGGGGGGGGGGAGGATACGATAATCGTGATGTTTTTGGGTCTATTTAAATAACGGTTAACAGGCTGTAGACACTTGAAATATTCACAGAATATTTAGCTGTATATCTATCTACTGGAACTGTCTGTTATTGTTGCTGTTGATAAATTGATAAAATATAGTTTTATTTATTTATTTATTTGGGAACAAACGGTTAAATTAAATAAAAAACCTGTTTGCGCATTTATTTTTAAATGTAACTAATCAGTCTTGATCGAGGTAAAATCTGTCATTTAAATTAATTGTCGGCGATCATTCAAATCACCTCTAACAGTTAATAATTCTAAGTAGAGTCATAAACCCGTTGCAAACAACCGCGCTGCGTTCTTTCCCTCTTGCCTGCATTGATCATGACAAAGATAATTATCCGCCTTAATTAGTCTGTGAATATAATGCGAAATGGTGTCAATACCGCTTAGATATTATCTCGCGTAGCTTCTCAGAATTGCATTTGTTTGAGCTAGTTGTTTCGCAGTTAAAATATAGGTTTACCCGTTAGGCTAGGACGGCAAATTGGTAATTTTGCTTCGACAGAAAGAGCCGAACGCCAAAAGCCAGATTGTTGCATCACATTATAAAATACATTGAAAACGCAACTTATAATCTTGTCATTGTCATTCTCGTCAGATTTATATCCCAAATTATATCCATCTAATACAATGTCAACAGTCATCCATGATTATGACGATGACGCTCTGCTAACACTACGCAAATAAACTTAGGGCTCCATTATGGTCATGGCGATATTATTACCATCGACCAACTTGACTCCTAAGATAAAGAAGAGTTTTAAAAAAAGACAACAATCACTCAAATCACTGGTCCGATTGTCACTTTCTGCTACTCCAAAATAAAAGTGTATTTAGGTAAACTCATAAGAGGTAATTCAACATTCCAACGGCTATAATTTTTAAATTGGTCCAAAGTGATTTCGTCGTCGTCGTAGGTACAATGAAAAGTCTGCTTCTTGTAGGTACATAGATGTACCTACTCGAACAGCCGCCGCAAACTGTCAAAGAATGTCGCGACGGTCTCTACCTGCTGAACGACCTTGCATTAATTCTGTAGATAACTGTGTCTGGAAGATAAAGTTGCTATGGCAAGAAGGAAGCATGAGTTACATTTTAACGCTCATTTCGGTTCAATTATCTACATACATACATATACATACATATTCTCACGCCTGTGTTCCCAAGAGGGGTAGGCAGAGCACATGAATTCAAAAATCCAGTGCCACGTTTAGCAAATTCTGGGTAACCAGATGGTTAAACGTGATATTGCAGTGACAGGTTGCTAGCCCATCGCCCACAATACACTAACCCTTTCCCAGAGTCGACTCTTACGACACCCACGGGAAGATAGGGGGAGGTGCTATTTTAACCCGGCACCACACGGGAGATAATTCAAATAAAAATAAATAATTCAAATAAATCCAATTATCTTTTAATTGAAAAATACACTATTGCTTTTCGAACACTTGCTAATGGCGCTAAAGGTTTTATTTATAACTAAGTATTTGGTTGCTCCTTAACCTGAACTTTAAATCATTTGAAAAATAAACTTAAAAATACTATCAAAGTTTCTACAAGAAAGATTTAGGTTAGGTACCGGGAAAAACAGAGCAAATATCGACCTGCCTGCACTGTGGTAGGGCTTCTTAAAACGGCCGTGGGGCGCTAACTGCTCGTTGTTCAGAGTTTTTATTTTCTACGCCTCTGAGAAGTCTGAGATAACAGCCGTGAATAGTGTTAGAAAACATCCTTCATTGGGTCTAACTCAAAGTAAAGATGAAGTATTAAGAAATAATCTTTAAAGGATGAATAACGAGCCATCTAAAATGCTTAGATTTAGGCTTAGGACGCGATTACTATAGCAGGCGTGGAACCCGATACACCGGGACCGTAGACTTTGCGTATTACGTGTTCCTTATAATACATGATGTGTACAGATATTTGAAGAATGTCGTAGTAGCTAGTTAAAAGTTATAGTTATTAAGTAGCGTTATTATCGTTCTCATATTTTTAATTTACTTTAATCTGGTTTTCTCCAACGCTGACCATTTTCAGGGCTTCGCTCCAGCGTTGCTGCACACCTTGTTGATGCAGCAACTCATGCTGAGTGAAGACCGAATTTTCGGTTCTCTTGTGTCACCGCGACATGCAATAAGTACTTAGTTTTAAGATTTTTGTTGTAATTTTTGTATGATAATGGCTTGGACACCTTAAAAATCTTAATTTTTCTTATAAATACCATAGTAATCAGGCCGAGCAAAAGTTTTTAAATTTGTTTCAGACTAGGTAGCTTGTGAAATTTGCGGATTTCGCATTAATTTCTCATCTTTCTTATAGCCATCGTTGTCATTAGTCATATCATAACCATAACACGGTGAGAAATTAACCGAGATGGCATTTGTTTTGATTACGACATGTCCATGTCAGGGCCGCGCCGACCCCCGGCAGCGCCTGTGTGCGGAACCTATGAAGCGCCTCTTTTTTAACGAATCTTCATAAAAAACGA
>BHDV01072464.1:11623-25826 GCA_005406045.1 Adoxophyes honmai | reverse complement strand
AATAATAAAAAACTTAATTATGGTTTACATATTTTTTTATTTAATATTGTATGTGCCCACGTTTTGGCGTGTTCAAGCTTTATAAGTGCAGAAATGAACCGAGATAAAAAAATGCATTTGTCAATGCAATTCTGCAAAAAAAAGCGAGCATGAATCGGTGTCAAAAGTGTTAGGTGTCGTTTGCGATAATGGTTAGCAGGTGTGGCCAGTTACAATAAAATAAAATACCGGCACAATGTGACCTCGCAGCGCGTGCGCAGCGACCCTGCAGTGAAAGTGTCCGTGAATTACAATTCCGGCCGCGGCGGCGGTTTCGCCGCGTTTTTAGGACGTTAAACGATGATTTCCTTTGCCCTTTGAAAATAAAAAGTGCCGACTGAAATGTTAATGGCTGTAACCGATACGCGGACCGAATTAAGTATAAAAAATAACTAAGAATTTTAGGGTTGCGTGTGAAATGAAAAGGTCAGTGATCATTAGTTTTAATGTGTCTTATTATTTGATTGTTCTTAATTATTTTTCTAGCCTTTTATTATACTTTTGGAATCGTCTAAATCGATTTAGTGGGTCCACGCCTAAAATCAAAACATCTGCGCGGAACCGAGTAGGTTGTCTATAGCTAGTACAAAATGAACCCGGATACCAGGTTCTCGGGATCTATCTCGCGAATGTTTTGAAGAACCCGGGAGCCGGGTCCTTGATTCTGAATATGTTAACAATATGTGCAAAATTGTGTAATTAATTATTAGTTCTTAACTCTGAGAACTGCATGGTTTTATTTTAGTTTAATCTAATTTTCCGACGCGCATTTTCAGGGCTTCGCTGTAAACCAGCATTGCTGCATCTTACTGATACAAACTCATGCTGAGCGTAGGTCCATTTTTTGGTTCTCTGTAGGCTTAGGCTTAGCACTTAAACACGATCTAGTCGTCTCGCGCGCGGGATAGTCTACCTGTAATTTTCTTACGTTTCTAGTTAGACATCAGCGACAGGTATAGTCTATCTTGCGCGTATCTCTACTCGCGCCTTGCTGTGTAAGCTGGCCGGTGTCATCAACACTTGTAATAGTTTTAAGACTTTGTTATGGTTTGGAGACTTTTTATTATAGACTTTATATTATTTTTCTTTCTATCTATCTATACCTACAGATAGAATGAATATCGATCCGTGTGATGCGATATCGGCACGAGCGCCATTTTTTAAGATGTTTTCCGTGTTTTGTTTCTTTTGAATTCCAAGATAGATGAGAAATGTATGCTATGGCATTACAAATATGTAAATAAATGTTAATAATGTAAGAGTCTTGAATCGTGTCGTAATGATGGCTTTCGAGGTGCCATTAGCCGTGACGCGAGCACTAAACACTACTTCTGCGATGCGCATGCGCCGGACATTCCCGCGTTCGGCTGCGATGTATAAAGGGGCTAGTACACATTGGCCCATGCTGGCCCAATGCAGGCCAACTCCAATGTGTACAGGGGGTGTTGGCGTGTGTTGGCGTGTGTTGGCCGGACCGTGATTGGCCCGATTGCGAAGCCTGGCCCAACACCGGCGAATGTGTACTAGCCGCTTAAAACACATACGATCGAGTCAATTGATTTATGAAATTGTGAACCACCGCAGAAGTCACAGTTAACGTAATAAAGTTTTCCTTTGTAGAACAATGCACCACTGTGAAGTTAAATGTAAAAAAACTATTTAGTCCGTCAGATAGGTATCTCCTAGATTTCCAAACAATATTGTACACGTATTTTTTCGCTTACCTATTTGACAAAGAAGAAATAACGAGTAATCAGTGCTCTGAAGTTTCGAGTGACGTCACTACGAGGTACAATTTTTTCCAGGGCATGACGTCACAAGCCCTCATTCTGAAAATTTGATGATCTATCTATCTATAACTAACGAACTAATTAGAATGATATATTTAAACCCACATAACAGTTAGTTAAGGTCTATTCTATACTACAGTCTATACTACAGATAGACCCCAAGAAATGATACACAGAAAGAAGATCCATAACGTTTCGGCGTTTGTGAGTGGAATTGGAATAGGAAAATCAAGGCTCTAATTAACTATCACAATGAGTCATGCTTTGCAGACGGAGATTTCAAGAAACGCAGGTGTTCTTCATAAAACCTGCCTACAAAACAAGTAAGTAAATTATTCGTGGACATATACCAGTAGAAGATGTTTGACTTTCCAGACCTTGCTAGAGTTGCCCTCGAAAACGGAGATCGAAAAAAAAACTGAAAATTGAGAGACCATAAACCTAATTCAATTCGGAAGTTTTTTGTTAGCATTAAACACAATTTGTCTCTACTTAGGTATTCTTTTCTTTTCGTATTTTATAAAGCTCCTAACAGGTTAAATAGGTATCTATATCCTACATGTTTATAAATGGGAGTGTATAATTATCGAAAAGGATTCAAAACTGCTTGAAAACTTGGGCCTTAAAAAACACGACCCAGTTCACAATTTAGAGCACCTAAGTACAATTTTACAGGTGTTTTGTAGAATCGGCGGCAGGTACGCGCGGAGACGACGCGGCGGTGCGAAGTGCAAACATCGCGGCCGGCGAACAATGGCTCCCTGGAGACCATGTGTTTACAACTTTCTATGGGAACCAGCCATTGTCGGCCACGAGAGCGCGGCCCAATCGTAAGCGGCGTACCTGCCTTTCATATAAATATTCATGTCAACAAACGATTTTGCTGAATGACGCAGCGAAACGAAACGTGTACCGAAAATCTCAACGTTCACATACGCGCATACCTACTGAATAATACCTAGAAATACCCTAAAACTACTTTTTATTCACCGCAAACCGGTCGCACCCAGCCAATGACAACAATAAAACCAAACGGAAAATTAAAAAAATCCAATAAGATTCTATTACAAGCTAGCAGTTTTAGAACGTAAAGAATTTAACATATTTGCCGTCACTTAACTTTCTTCCGCAACGGTAAACCGGAGCCTAATTCCATAAAATTTCAACTAACAACGCTTTTAGCGTGATAAATTTAACTGCTTTCTTTGTAATTTACTGAGTAAACGTCAGTTATGGTCGTACAGTGTCAGTCACGCGGAGTAAGCGGCTTCAGGTGTTATAATAGGCGAGTAAACACGGCAGGCGACGTGGAAGATTAGCCGCGATCCTCTCGCAAGTGGGCCACGGGCTGCGCCCGCGCCCGCGGGAGGCTCAGCCCAGCGGTACCGTTAGATAATCGTGGTCATCACCTGATCACACAAACAGAGATGGGTCCGGGTTTCCGGGGATAGTTACCGTTAAGATCCAGGTGCGAGGCTGCGGGCTAGCCGCGAGCCGTCATGTCACTTAGGTCACAAGCACTATGTCACTGCACTGTCACGTCACACAACCTGGGCATCGCGCGCGGGCCGAGAGCGCACGGGCCAGCCAAATGCGACAGACCGTGAATGTTAACCTACCTGCTGCGCTTGCGTGTCGCAAAGCCCACCGGACCAAGGCGACTGCTTTACCGACGCAGCTTGCCGCCATATTTGTAATTCGAACTGCCGACGCCGCTTTTTGTTTTCATTCGTGACACATTGACACAACTTGTATAAACCCTTCTACTAATACACTAAATAGGATGTTTAGAACGTCAATTAATTGAAACTTTCACAGAAAAACCCTTTTTTTCACTGATGAGATAAGCGGAAAAGCCTTAATCTGCTTTACCATCGTTTGACTGCCATCTAGCGTTAAACGCTGTAACTGTTTAACTAAGAGGCTGCGCTGCCGTTGTTGAAGTTAACTTTGTTAATTAAGTTACTAAGAATACTAAGTATAACCTTAAATTAGTTAAATTTTGTTTCACGAATATACAATTATACATATAAAAAAGAATGAGAATATTTTACAAATTAATACAAAAGTAATAACAATTTCGTACTATTCGCTTTTGTTGATATCTTCCATCCAAGAAAGAGTGAACAAAGTTGGTTGTTAAAGTGAGTTAGGCGGCGGTTAAAATAGTACCATCACTACAACACAGGTGGCGTTACTGGTCCCGTCAAAGCCTTAACCACGAGCAATAGTAAACAATCATCGAGATTCCTACGATCCTATTGATCGTAGCAGAGATCCATTTAACGTACAGAAGAGGTAGAGATAGCAAAAATTTATAATACCCAAAACCACGGCAAGGGTTAGGTAAATGAAGGGAAAGTTCGTACCTTCAATATTTAAAATATGACATTTTGCTCGAAGACTTATTTATTTTTAAAACTTTTACGGCATTCAAAGTTTTTGCGAGGTAATCGAATCAACTTAGCTAAATGTGCAAAATAATTTTTGCTAATAAGCAAAGTATCCTTCTAGCAAAATTTCTTACTTTCAACATTTAAGACATTTTTCTTTCATGTCTCATAGTTTTGGGATTAATTGGGACCAATTATAAAAATAAATTGAATCAGGGATTTATTGAACTATTTTGTTAGGATTTGGCAACTCCTAATCGTAAACCGTATTTTAGAGTATTACGTACCTAAGTTTTTTTAATATTGTTACCGGCTTTTAATATTAGGGTTTGTAATATATTTATATCTAAATTGATTATTGGTCGTTTATGAACATAACAATACAGCCGAACATCCTCCTTTTTGAAGTCGGTTAAAAACTACTGTGAGACTCACCCATAGAGAAATGAAACGGATGGACTCATGTCTTAATATCGAAATTAATTCGACATGTTTCAGCCCGATTCGGTACCCATCATCGTCGTCAGTGTTTTAGTTTTGTTGAACTCTAGTTATTGGTCCTTCGAACCGGATATTAATGAAACCGAAATCATTAAAATTGGTGTCTAAATGAAAATTAACCAGCATGTAGGTCTAGATATAAATGGTAAGGTACGGATAAAACATTTTGGAGATGTCGACTTTGTATGAATTTTATTATTTTAGAAAATTACCTTTACGAAGCACCTATTCATTGTATGCGTAAAGAGTTGATACTCTGTACCAAGTTCTTTCCAAGTTTCCAACTGATTTTGGGTTATATGTATAAGGTGCCTACCACAGATGGAGTAGGAGTGGTACGGACTACCTAACCAAGGTTATGGTTTCAAACCCCATCTCTTAACCAATTTCTTTTTGCATTGTCATTGTGCCTATGAACATTTACTTCTCAAACCTAATTATATTTCAACAAAGTAGACAACATAATTTGAATTTTAGGAAAATCCGTCGTGATTGTCGTGATGTTTTTTTATTTATTATTCATTTATGATTATGGACATACGATACTTCTAATATTTAAAATAAAGAATTTTATATACCTTTCCTAATGACGTAAATTTATTTAAATTAGAGCAATAAAAATCTATTGAAGTGAGAATTGTAACTTGATACGGTGCATATCATATTTGTTGAACTAAAAATATTAGGCAAAATTAATATTAAGCGAAGAATTATTGTTCGGGTTAACAAATTAAACCACATTTTTATGCAAGTTATGAACATTAAATAACGAATTAGTTGTGGTATTTTACTGTAACTAAATTGTCACTTACCTTCCACCGAGTTCCTGTTGACCTGTCCGGTTTGCCAGCAAGTGTCGTAAAACACTTCGGCTCTACCTAAGTACCTACGATAAAATTGACAATCTACAATACAGTCCGTCCAGTGATTTAAAGTCTGAGATCGAATTAGAGATCAAAAATGTAAACAAACTTGTTGCCATTGCTTTATTGTTATGAATCAATTAACTAAAAGTAGTTAAAAAATTAATACAATTAGTACAATTGTATCAATTAGTAACAAAAAAGGTTGACTACATCTGGAATGTCACTTTGATATTGACAGTTGTTTGTTCATATTTTTGATCTCTAATTCGATCTCAGACTATAATAGATTCGGGATTTGGAGCATACCTATGATTGGGAATTTTGATTCCCGTAACATAATTGTGGACTCTTTTCTAGTATGTAGCTTGACTGTCGAACTGATAACAGATCAAAATTTATATTGTGATCTCAGATTTCTTTTAGTACTATTTTATTCAGTGACCATTTATTTACCATTTAGTTAAGTTCACTCACACAGTTCATTCATTCATTGTCACACAAACCATCGTTACTCTGGCAGTCAGGGGAGAAACACGAGCAAGAACAGTTTGCGAGGAAGAGTAAAAGAAAACTGTATCAAACAAAGTAAATTAATAAAATAACGTATTCAGCAGCTGCATTTCAAACGTGGTCATTACCTACCTACCATTACGTGCAACTGTGGCGCATAAATCAACCTCACATCGTAAACAAGTATGTCTTAAGTGCTGTTTTTATGCTCGTACCTGCTGAAGTTCATTTACCGGTTTAATTCCTCATTATTCCCATTAATAGCGCGAATGTCTGCAAAAAGTAGGAGAACTCCGACATTCTTATTTCATAAACGCGTCCCAAACACCACGTAACTAACATACTTACAACATTAAAGAGGGAAGACAGATCACAGAGCACGCAAAATGTTGTTTTGACTCAGCAGAGCTCAGTCAGGTAGCCTTTTGCTATTAGGTACGGCAACAAAGTGGGATCGGGTTTCACCGAAAGTTGCAAAGACGAATAGGGCTCCATTCATTTATAACGTTAGAATTGTTAGATGACTTAGAGAGAATGGGTCGACCATCGACCATGTATTATCATACAAAAAAAATATGACGACACTTCCACCGAATTGTTTCGAGTACCAGGTAATTGAACGATTAACCTTTTACAAAAGTCACCAGCGGCTGAACATCCCGTGTAAATAATTGGACTATTTAAGCAACCGAAGCTTTACGTCCCGACCCGGATGAAGGCATCAGTGAAACGTGGATGCGTAACATCAATGTTTAAGCTCAAAACGCACTGACAGCGGCGCGGCGCATAGGCGTGGCGATATCAGTAGTAATATTAGAAATTATAAGAAACATGACGAACAGCCCCAACCGGTGCCCTGTATGGTGTCTTTGGTATAAAATCTAAAATTACAACTAATCTCGCTACGCCACTGCACCGCGTCGCTTCGCTTCCGCTGCCAGTGCGTCTAGAGCTTAAGTTAGGAATGCGCACAAAAACCACGCCGCAATAATTCGGCCATTGGAGGATACAGCGTAATGGCTCCCCTGACAAGCCGCGCACGAACTCGAGCTGTCATTAAATAAAATATCGCTGATGAAGTTAAAGTGACGTTACGGTTGCGCTGTGCGGCTGGTTATCTAACCACGGAAAGGACCGGGAATAGGGATACAGTTGAAAGAACCAATTTTATCCGCCGTAGAACGATGTACAATAAACGTACCCACTTAATAAAAATTTCGTTCGTCGAGCTATGCAATGTCTCTATGACGTTTACCCCGTTTACGGTGCCTAAATAGCACCTCTGTGGTGTGTCGGATTTAGAATAACACCCTCCATTTCTTCAGTGGATGTCGTAAGAGGTTAAAGTAAAGGCTAGCAACCTGTCACTACTGTGCCTTTTTGCTTAATCTATGCAACTAAAAAAATATGCTAGAAATGTATTGTGAAAGTCATGATTTTTCGTGTGGTTTGCCTAGTGCCTACCCCCTTTAAGAATACAGGCGTTATGTATGTATGTATACTTGCTGAGTGCACACTACATTGTCCGTACCGTAGTAGATAGGTGCTTGGGTATATTGACCTTGCGGGCCCGCTCTATGATTCATGGGACTCGTGGCCAATTATTGTATTAAATTTATCTACTTAATTACGAGCACGTTACTAGGATTTGATCTACATTGCCAATCTTGGCAACATAAATCATCCAGTGCATTGCCATATGAGTCACGACTTCGGTCATTTCGTTGTTGTGGTCAGTGATACTTTTAGGGTTCCGTGGCAATTGTAAAAACGTCGCTGTGAACTTTAAGTAAGTATAGTTACCCACCGAACTGTATCGTGCATTTTCGTCTTGTATCATAAAATCCTATGACAGAGGTATCCATTGTGTCATGGGTTAAATTAAAGCAATAGATCACGTCAGTAAAACAACAGTGTACCTACTTAGCCATTTCAGAGTTTCTTAAAGATGTTCCCACTGTATTTTTAATGAACAAGAATATTAAATTTACCTAAATATAACAACATCTTAGCAGAAATACTAAAAACATTTTTAAAATATCACAAAAGATAAAACAACAACGTAGCTAAATTCATGGAAAATTCTCCATTTAAATAGATCAAAATATAACCTACCTTAGTATCTAAATATGCGATGCGAAGTGGAATCATACGACCAAAGTTTAAAAAAAACTCTGTTTTGCATAAAAGTACCTATTCTGACATTTCTATTCTAACTCCGGTATAATGCAAACTATTATGTAGGTACTTAGGTACGAGTATACGCATGCGCGGAACTCTTCATCATGCGTGACCCAATACACAAATACTTGACCAGTTTTTTATGGGAACATCCTGGTTATTAAATGTATAACGAGTAGGTATGTAGATAGGCAATGTTGAGTATCTATCGGTATAAACTGATCAGCATTTTTCTAAATGTTGCTGCAACTTTTATGTTTCTGGGCCAATTTATAAAAAGTTGTCAAATTCTTTTTCTTCATTTGGATAAAAATTGGTTTTCACTCATACTCAGAATTAATACAATCATGGGCTTTGCATACCTGGGTACAAATTGAAAAAAAGTTGTCTCAATTTTTCGTACAAATTTTAACGCTATTCCGTAGCTACCGTGTATGAAAAAAGTGACGGAATTTATTTTATGGTATTTTTTTAAATGGCTCCTGATTCTGAGTAACTATAATAGGTATAGTACCTAACCCGTCTTTTTTTCAAAAAAGAAAAAAAAAGGTGTGTACCTTTTTTTTCTTTTTAATGTCAACTTCACCGTACCCAAGCTATTGTGAAAAGTACTATAGAAATCTGTCTTTTTCATCCTGGGGGCGCCGTCTTATCTTTGAGCTTTTGAAATGGTCAGCACATCTCATAATCAGTGTTAAAGGGGGTCCAAGAAATTGTTTTTGGTTTTCTATGGGGTCCGTAGACAGAAAAAGGTTAAGATATATCTACCTCTTTCAACTAAGGTTTTGTTCGATTAAATCCAAACTCGTCAATTCGTAAGCACTTGAACTGAACTATTCTAAAGTGTGCCTAATTATACCGACAGAAAAAGCAGTAATTCCCACTTAAGAAAATGAGTGGGTACACTTCGATTCCTGCACTTTAGCCACAACGGAATTCCCGGCGTGGTATTTCCCTTAAAACACTTGCGATAAGTGATTGGTTAAATTAAGGCTGAACGAATCTTCTAAGCTTTTTGCGCGAGTTTTTCTCGTGTCATTGACTTCAAACTGGCTTGTCCTTTGACAACAAACAAACAAATGACGTTCAAAATACACACTAATTACTTAATTGGTCCTTTTTAATCTAATTATCTAGCAATAAAAACTACTGCTGACTAGCTTCAGGCTGCCGGCGTAAAATAAAAATAAAGGAAAAAGGTAGAGTTCCTGACCCGCCGTAGAACGTTGTCGTATCTAATAAAGATTGATTTGACGAACAACGCAATGTCACTGTAACATAAATAGGCATTTACAATGGTGGGTCGTCTACTGTTGCTTCGAATTGGAGCGGTCTGCAGTCTGCATCCACCAGGAACTGCCGGTTCTTAGCACCATTTCAAGGAGCCAATTCACGTCGGTTAATCAGAGACTTTTCACTCTTTAGTTCAACTATTGCACTTATGGGTAGATTAGATACCTACCTAACCTACAATTTCCAATCACCTTGATTGTCCCTCGACCTCAGCCATTTTCCTTAAGGATGATGTTTGCTGTGTTAATGAGTGAAGCACTAAGCAAGAGTTTAATTGTTTGCAAGCTACTTAATAAACAGATAAGTCAACTCCATTTATGGTGACCTACTTTCTTAGTTTTCCTCCAAGGTAATAAATCAATAATGTTTGTTTTTGCCTAAGTTGTTAGCTCAGGACAACAGCGATGACGATCACCATTGAAATAAACTACACAGTATCCATATACCTACAGCATTTTAGATCAGAATTGCACGATATTAAGTAGAGTTAAAATAGAGTCCATCTGTGTTTTAAGTAGCCTGTGAAATAGTGCGCCACCGCTAAGCAAAGGCCTCCCCGTTCTTTTTGCCACTCCTTCCTGCCTCGGGCATACTCCGTCCATTCAAGGTGAAAAGCCGCCATCTTCTTTTCGGTCTGCCTATGTTCCGTTGGCCGTCACTCTGAACCAATTCAGAAGTGATTTGGGCATATCGGTCCGACTGCATGCGGAAGACACGTCCACTTGTCCAGCCCAATCCCACTTCAGCTTGGCGGTCTTTACAAGAAAATTTGTTACACGAGTTTTGGAACGCAGTTCCGTGTGTCAAATTCGGTCAGTTCTTCAAACACTTAAAATTCTGCGGTGCATTGCTCGTTGGCAAACCTTAAGCTTGGACTTTTGAGCTTCAGTTATTGACCATTTGTCTGAGCGCCGTGGGTTAGGATGGGAGCAAAAATAATCTGCTTAAATGCATCTGCATGATTTGGGAGAGAATACCTACTAGACACCACAAATCTTCATATTTCAATAAGTGACATAATATTTTATTTCATCACACTTGCTCGTCAATGGTGTTATTACAAGAGCGTATCCTTTAGTACAAAGGCCTAAATTGTAACCGCGGGAGTTATCATTACATCCTATGGGAGGTAAAGTTTAGTTTTAAAAATTGCAAAAGTTAGTATAGGTACGTTAGTTCAGACTAAGGAGGTTACAAATGTAAAAATAAAAATTCTGCTATTAAAACTTAAGGGCCAGTTTTTAAATGCAAAATTAATGTATGCATTATGAAACTGTATTAATTTAATACTTTGGATGTATGTCAACGCGTTTTTTAATATGTTTTTTTCGTAAATTTGTTTGAACCTTTTTGGCAGAATCTGGCTGTTGACCATTCGCATTCTGTGCGAAACATAGTTCTTGTCTGTGGTATATGATTAAAAAAAGTGACAATAGACCTAAACGCACTGACAGCAGTGACAGCGCAAGCAGAATTAGCGCGGTGCGGTGACGTGATGTCATTTATTTTCTTTAATTTTTAGTTTTTCCTCGCAAATGTGATGAAAAACATTGTGTGTAACACGGGGAGTAAAGGACATTATGAACTCGAGTCATAAAAGCCCTCCGCCTGCGGCGTCGGGCTTCTAACAGCCTCTCGTTAATAATGTTCCATTTCCTCCCCTAGATACTCAATGTACTATTACTATGTAAGCTATACTATTTAACGTTTCGAAGCCACTTCTAGCGACTATACGCCAGAAGTGGCTTCGGAACGTTAAAGAGTCATGGGTTTGACTATGTAGCGTTGTGGCTAACCCGTTTAGGAATATAGGCGTCATGGATGTATGTACTGACATAAAAAAAGTTCGTCTAGGGTGACGGCACCAGTTATGGACGGTTTAAGCTGACAAGCACCAGTGATGGACACTTCATTCATAATTTAAAGACCATAGAGTTGTAAATTGATTGTTGTAAAACAAATGACTTTTCCTTAGTGGGTAGTAAATAAGAGTCATTGTCCATTACTGGTTCTGTGTCCATTACTGGTGACTTCACCTTAACTAAGCGCGAAGAAAAGAGACGACAAACGCTTTTCAAGTTTAAACCAGGAATCAACACTAGCGTGTTACGGCTCCGCACTAACACAAGACAAAGTGGAAGTACTATGTGGCGTGAGAATGCAGCGCACCAACCGGATCTCCGCACGCGTGCCAATTGCCCGCATATTTTTCAACAGAGATCTAAGCGTGGACGCATCGCATACCGGCTGATCAGAATGATCTACAGGTAAATACTTGAAAAGGCAATGTCGTGCAGCAAACTGTAGGTGTCACGGAACTAGGAGCGAAACAAAATTCGTTGTTTAATGTTAAACAGTGATTAGTCTGGCCGGATTTTAGCACATCCGGCAAGGGACTAAAATTATTTTTTGTACCATTTTAATGCGATGTTTAAAACGCGATGGTAAGGTCAACTTTTTATTTGCCGGAGTCAGCAAACTTATTGATAGTGGTTAACTAACGATAGTGGTTGGCTAACTAACGAGGTAAAATGTAGTAACTTGTTCATCAGTCATTCAATTGAATGTAATTAAATTAGCTGAAAATGTCGAATACTGGTGCAGCATCGGGCACTGGGTTGTTTACATCAAAAATGGTTAACGTTATGAGACACTGAATGAGGTGTCTGCAATTTGCAAGATTATAGTTTTTACCTGCTGAGTGCGCGTCTGTCCGCTGCCGTGGCGCGTAGCTCCAGATGATGGATCACGGATTGATCCGAAACATGTCGAGCTAATCTCGATATAAACAACGTGAGTAATTCCGTTATTTTTCACTACGAGTTTTTACCTGTTCCAAAAATAATCGATGGACTATAATCGGCGCTATTTGAAGTAACGACTATATCTACCTTAAAGGTCTATGTCATTTCATAAAATAATCAGCGACTGTTCTGACCTCAACACCTAACTTAAGCAATAACCAAATCGACAGTATAAACTAAAATCAGACTTTTAGCTATTGAAGTGCTGATTAGACTAAATGAGAGCAAAGAGCCCATTGACTACTCCAAAACACCCGTTACATATAAACACGCCTTGCAAATCTGGAGCACTCGCTGTAGCCTTGCTATAGGTGCTAGTCATCGGCAGATACAGCTAAGCAGGTACCTACACCTACTTATATCATCACATGACCCTCGTGCGCGTAACGGTCAAGCGCCGACTCGCGGTGCCGTGGATGCGGAACTAAGCTCGAGGCTATGTATTATGATAATCGAGGCGAGATAATGATCGAGTAGTAATCGATTACAATTAGAGGAATGCCGGCGAGCACCCCCGCGGCGGCGCCGATACATCTCGCATTCCTTACGTAACTCGCGCAGACCTTTGGAGGTCCACCACGGTGACGTCAGCGCAGTTAAACAGTGCTATTGCTTATCTCAGGACGATTTCCCATTGCTGGTTTGGGAAGCTCCAAAAAACTCAAAAAAGGCAGTGACGAGAACAAACCAGACATTCGAAAACTATTCCGTACAAACATGGTTTTGATTAGAATGCGCTACTTCGTGATTAATTGATTACCGACTTGTTTTTGTATCAGAACAATGACGCGTTTCCTTAATTGCTTTTGGCGCTAATACGTAATTTTAGAACGTAATATGCATCTTTGTGTACCTACAACAACAACAAACGGATCCTCTTGCGTATATCCTCAATGCTAAATACCATAGTGTACGATTACCTTACCTTACGTAAAATGTTATTATCCGATGCATGCCAATTGATAGAGGCTCATTGGCATGCCCGCGCGTTTCTCAGAGATTCCACCTCGGTACCGCGTATATTACGTATTTGCGTTTCGACACGATCCGTCTTTTTTTATTTATTTTTTATAGCAGTTTCCCACGGGTACGGCTGCGGCATAATAATTGTGCGATTCAATGGATATAAATAAAATGGAGCTGCGCTTCTTGTGAGCCTTCTGTGAACAAGATTTGAATGCTGACTCAACGGCACGGCCTTACACATCCTGTTGCTCAACTTCGAACCCCCGATGGCGAAATGTAACATGGTTTTGAAAATTAGGCTACATCCAATCGTTAGTTTTAAATTCATACATTTCTTCTTCTATTGTTATATTCTTCTATTGTTGCATAATTAGAAGTCAAAGGTCACGGTCGAGTTCACTCGATCAGCAGGCGTTTGACAAACAAGGCGTGTCTAGATTCCTAACTAGGAGGTTGCATCCGGGCCGCGCTCGCAGGGATCGCGGGTCGGGTTACCGCGGGGGCGTGCGAATGTCAAGGAACCCCGGCGCCGGCCGCCGCCAGTCGCAGGCCCGCGCTCGACATGTGTGCGCGCGCGCAAGCCTCGCGGGCCGTCTGCCGGCTCGCCGCGATCCTGGCGCTCGCGACAGCCGCGGATATCGATCGTAAGCCGACCGCTCATCATCACATGAAACGAAATCGCGTTTAATTATTTTTGTCATCTTTTAATTAATAAATCGACAATCTGTTCCAGTCAGTGGTGAAATATCGTGCAGCAGAGACGGGCTCTACGCCGACTACGAGACGGAGTGCCGCGAGTACGTGCGCTGCGCGGGCGGCGCGGCCACGGCGCGCTACGCGTGCGGCGCCGGGCGCGCCTT
>BHDV01072464.1:0-10571 GCA_005406045.1 Adoxophyes honmai | reverse complement strand
GCGCCGCCTGCGCCGACGACGACTCCTGCCGCGGCCGCGCCGACGGCTACCACGCAGATATCGACACAGACTGTCGCAGGTATGACACATCTATACTCCGACATGCACCCCGAGTGTATCATGTGCTTGGGAGCCATTAGCTCATTAAACATCAAATCGGTCAATTGCAGGTGAATGACCAAGCGATTTCATTCGACTTACGTTTGTCGTTGCTATTGAAAAAACAGTTCGACCTTGAGATATTATAAAAGTCATTGATGTATGCAAAAAATAAACTTAGGTACCTAGTTATTATATGCCTACCTACATCTGAAACTCAACATTTATAGAATGGTGTTAAATGTCAACAAGACTCAAAGGCTTCTAAAAGCTTGTAAAAGACATCACATTTTTCAAAATAACCGTAAATCAGTCATTATAATTCCAGTATTCAACATCTAAAAGCAAATTACAAGATAGGCAAACACATTTCGAAATCGTAACGCAAAAAAAAACCTAAGTTTACGCTGTCTACACCCGCCCTTAAGCCTGCACCTTTGCCTGCAGCTACTTCTACTGCGAGGGCGGCGACCGGCTGGCGACGCTGACCTGCCGCGCGGGCAAAGTGTTCGACGGCCGCGCCTGCGTGGAACCCTCACAACACGATTGCGGCGGCGCGCGGAGAGAAACCCTCGAACACGGGGGCGCCCTCTGCGACAAAGATGGCTTCTTCCTCCAGCAGGGCACCAACTGCAAGAACTACTACTTCTGCGTGACGGGAGAAAGAACCTTCCTGACCTGCCCCGAAGACCAGGTATTCAACGGGCAGGTCTGCGTGCCCGTAGGCCAGTTCGCCTGTCCCGGCTGAGCCCGGCGGCAGACGGCGCGGCGCGCGAGATTGTACCTGACTGACTGCTTATTTATTGCGGAACATTCAATGGCTGTGAATAAATAGGAACATAGTCTTTTACGTCATTCCTTCGATTTAGTGGCGTTTCTAGTTAATGTTAGTGCGATTAGTCGATTAGGTATAGCGGCATCTACCTCTAGTTTGTATTTATGTATTAATACGCAACTTTTATCTATATTTTTTATTGGCATAGAAACTTTAAAGCGACCTAAGTATACAATGTTAATTACACAGTGACTATATCTTACAATATGACTTTACAAACACAAGGTATGTAATAAGCTCAGTGAATAAAAAAATAAAATCTTTTAATACGACTTAAAGGAATAATTCACTTTAATCCGGTAAAATACTTACAATTTTCGCAGCCTTGAAACAACCAAAGGCGATATACTTCAAAAAATTGTAATGTTCACTTAGAATAAAAACAAAATAAGTTAAGATAATATTTTCTACACGTTGATAGTCGTGACAATTACTATTGTCTGAGATTATGGAATAGATACAACTAGTGTTAACTATTGTTAACGTTTGGCAATATTACATAGTAAAAGCACGATTCTTCTATACAATTTATGTTATTACGTATTTAATAAACAATTTTATCGACGCATTTTTTCTTATTTTCTTACAAAAGTACCTAACAACAAATTAGTGAAAAAAATGTTTAATCGCGTGTTACAAAGGAGTACTTAGACTGGTTGACTGGCACGATATTTCTAGCTTAAATTAAAGGAAAATAATAGTTATGCAGTGTAATGCTATAAAGTATGTCTCCTATCTAAAAGAAACAAAAGCAGCATATTAAGGTTAATGTCGAAATTTACAAACAACGAAAAGAATAATAAGTAAAATATTTCCGCTGCTGTAACGATCATTTAACCTTATATTTAAGCTGAAAAGTCCCGCTAATTCAGACTCCTGCGTTAAAGTTTGTACACAACTTTAAACATTTTATTGGTCCACACCGATAACGTATAAACATCAGTGCATTATAATTCTATTCCAAAATAGGTAGCACAAGTTAATTAAGTGCAAAACTCAACATCTTCAAATAATATACCAACCAGTTGTTAATGAGTGAGTTTCAAAAAAATTGTACATAAATTAAGGGTTAATAAAAACAAAATCACGATCGCGTCTTTTGTGTAACGAAAATTACCGATACAAAATGTATGGGTAATTGTCGTTACACAAAAGAATCAATTAACTTTTGTTTTTATTAAAGCCCTTAACTATGTACAATTTTTTTGAAACTCACTCTAATACCGGCTCTATTTGCCAGTAACATTTCAGCATTAGCTCTGCATTATCCATCGCTCCCGGTATTATCAACTCTACAAGTATATAGTTATCTTGCGTATTTAAGACAAATGAACTTGTTTAGTACTAAACATAACCTAGCGCAAAATTTACCGGGATAAGGCCGTCATTCTCTCACTAATCCTCAAAAAGAGTAGTAAGAAAATGACCGCAATAATGATACTGATGTCACTCACTCTCAACCGTCTACAAGAGGATTATTGTCCTTGTCCATAGAGTAAGTACAAATTATTTATACATTTAGGTTTTGCAATTTAAATACTCAAACAGCACCGAGATTAAAAATAAATTTCACTATCCAAATCAATATTCCATTCCACATAGTGTATAAGCAAGAGGTACCTAATAACACCCTACGATCTTAATAGGGATGATGACAGGGTTAAAATATTCTATTTAGTCCGTAAGTCAGATTATGGAAAAAATAAGACACGTATTTTTCGGTTTGTCAAATAATTAAATATCGACAAAGGTACAGATCATCAAACCTCCAGAGTGGGGGCTCGTGACGTCACGCCTTGGTAAAAATTGTACTCAAACGTGACGTCACTCGAAACTTCAGAGCACGGTATCCTCGTCATTTCTTGCTTGTCAAATAAAATAAAAAATAAGTGTACAATATTTTTTGGTAATCTATATGACGGACTAAATAGTTTTTTTTTTATCATCTACCCAATTCTCACAATTCCGAACGGAATTTATGGATCGACAATTTAAAATTCCGTTTTCCGTAATTTTATTGCATCTGGAATCCTGCAGCTCTTGGGGCAGCGGGATTTGACGCGTTGTTTGTAGATAACAAACTTGATTAACTATCTATGACTACGACCAACCAAACTACTATTTTCCAGTTTCATTCTAAGTAGTATTAGAAAATCAAAACTAAAGTACGGAACGAATATCAAGTGTTTTTATAGTATGAGTGAAGTTCTTAATACGGACGCAATTGTAAAGCCTACAAATTATATTTCAAACATAAATCCTAAACTCATACCTCTAAGTAAAGCTAAAATTTAATTTTAAAATAATTTTGAACGCACGAAGGTAAAATTCAATAAAATTTTCGCCAATATTTGATTAAACATATGTATTTAATGTTAATATTAATTTAACAAAACTCCATAAAATATACTCTTTAATAGTATTGTTTTTAATAGTACTTACATGATAAAATTTTGTTCTTTAACAATAAAATGACTTGATAAGGTATTTTTTAACATAGTACACATAGTACAACTAATATTTTTATGTTTTTTTTAATCATTGAAGCAATAGACAAAATAAAAAACCGTCTTTTTAAATATTTCAAAATAAACGGTGTTAAGCAGCCAAGAGACACGATACTATTTTTTACATTAGTACAAAATAAATTTATCTTCATTTATAAATGAATTTTGCTTGTCCAGTTTTTTAGAGCTCAAACTGCCGCTGTAAAGACGTCCAAAGGTAGCATAGAGTGCATCAAAAACGGAGCGATGAAAGAATATCCTATACATTAGATTAACCAGTAAAGTCTGTCATAAGAAAATTCAAACACCTAATTTTACCTTTAAAGTGAAAAACATACTTAACATAACAAATATAACAATATAACTGGCCATTAAACACAAAGCGACTCATACATAGCAAGTCCAGTTTTGACCTTTGTATAACACTGACGCAGTGAGCCTAATCTAAGAAATTCACTGAGGCTCCTGCTTTGAAAAAAGATCTATCAAGAGTGTGAAACTTTTCGTGACCCACGAAACGTATTTATTGCGAATGCCGGCCGATAAACAGTCGAGCTATTTCTTAGAAAGCAGAGTTAAAGAGACTATCCATTGACTGACTTAGTCGTTGTCAGCCGGGACTTTTTATGGTTTACACTATTCTTAGTGTAAATTTTTGATGAACCCTATTTAGAAGGTACAGGGCCGATAAAATTTTCAAACGCACTGACAGCGGACGCGGAGCGGCGGGATAGGTAGTACAACCGAATCGCTTATTTCCCGGCCGGTGCGACGTGCCCACTCTCTCGTTTCATTTCGAATATTACGAGTACAATCGTGACATTACCGCACCGCGCTGCCCCGCTTCCGCCATCAGTGTGTTAGGAGCTTTAGACTACTCGGCGCCCCGGGACAGTCATGAGCTAACTCTAAATTCTACCTCCTCAAGATGTACAAACAGATACTACGTACCTACGTGCTATCAATTGTACATTAATCCTAAGCCTAAACTACCACGTATAACTGATGCCGGGTTTCCCTCTTTTTACCAATGAATTAAACAAGGTGCCTTCTAATTGAAAGCCGACACAAAGCCTTTCTTCATTAGGCAACGACTTTTTTGCCGCCTCAAATCTCGGTCAGTAACTTGCCGTATTGACAGGCAGTCCTTAGTAAGAATGACTCGGCATATTAGTGTATTGCTAACAGCCGCAAAAAGCAGGGTTTTAACTGTATTTACTCTACAATTAGAGTCCGGATTTGGATGTCTGGCAAATTCCGGGCTTACCGTGTGTGCTGTGACTACGCTACTATTATTAGTTTGGTCAATAAAGATTGTAAGTCGCGTACCGTCAACACATCAGCTGTTCCAGGGTGTGATGAGCCAATCTTATTGGCACCCCATTTTGTGTACACACATAATCGTTTACATTCCATCTTGTAATACCCAAAGCCTTGAACTATGGCTGAGTGTTTGATTGACTTAAGTCATTTGCAGTTTCGCGTTCGGGTTGGGAACATTGGACGCAAATAACGAGTAACTTCACATTTTGTTCTACCAATTTACCATGCTAATTTATTTTCAAATACACAGACAGACATGTAATCGTTTGATTATGAATGATTAGACATTTACCTTTAGATCTTTGAGAGCGGCAATTGATGCTTACAAATGTAACTCAAAAGAGGGCAAGCTTGATACTGAGAATTGCTTAGTTAACATTAGAGATCCATCGACTGATCTCAATCTATAAACCAACCCACAACTTATTAAAAAGTAAACTCTCCACAAATCAAAGTTAAAGGGTCCGAATATTCTCTGAAGGAAAGGATCAGTCTTAGTTTATATACCTGATAAAACACAGTGAGACTTTCGTTGGACCATTATAAGAAACATTTTCAACTAATAAAAACGTTTATCAATAAAGACAATTCCATAAATATTTTATCTTTAATTTCTAGATGGTACATATTTATAATTAATATCCGACCACTCGCCTTAACCAGACCAGCGCTGCAGAAGCGTATGCAACTGTAAAATTGAGACCCTAATATCTACACGCACTCAATTTTGTAAGATTAACATAAAGGAGCGATCACATCGATGTTACCGTTACGGTAAGAACTCACAGTAACTAGAGGGACAGAGTTGTGATTTGGAGGTTGCGAACTTCACGCATGTCCTATGACTGTGATTTCAAACATTTCAAACAACGGTGTCATTGCTCTCTTAGGCACATATTTTTCAACATTGACGAATAGATATTAGAGTCCTTCACTATTACACTGCATCTCTCTCCTGCTTGACTAGTTGAACAATGTCCTCAGCCGACAAGCGAACGAGCGAATTGAAAACAAGCGAAGACTTCTCTCATACCGTGTTGTCTCGCTCGCGCGCTTGCTACCGCTAATGCTTACGCTTTCTGCTTTAATCTCTGTCTTAGCATGCCAGCACCTGAGATCAGATGACGAGATAACATTCGAACAAGTTTTAAAATCCCGTTACCAGTCCCATAAAAAGTCAATGAACATCTACTGTACCTACTGTGAAACATATGTACCTACTCGTATTAGATCTAAAGCCTGCGGTCAACGGTATTCTCTTGTTCACTTTCATATAGTGTACAGTATAGCCGTATCGTATCTAAAATAATCAGTTGTAACGGATCCGGATTTCGGCAACACGATAATTGGGATGACACATTATAGAGTACACATGCATCGTTTTCGCAAAACCCACCGGTATATGAGTTTGAATGAACTCCTTAATGGCTTGAGTTAAAATGCAGTTTTGCCGTTAAAAATTACGAACGTTTTTTACGGTTATGGATTTTTGGAGTCATTCTCTGAAAAATACGCATATTGATTTTGATGATAACCTACCCATGTCGATTTCGATAACGACGGCCGCTTTTTGCTGCCAAGATATTAATAATGTAAAATAAACAACTGGGCAAATAAAAGTGTACCTTCTTAACACGTGCAGCGTTTCACTGAGCCCTTAAGCTATGCCGGGCGAAATTATCGTGGTCAGGAGTACGAATAACATGGTCACAGATATGTGTCACTGGCATAGGAGTAAGATTTTTTGATCACAGACGCTGTGTCACCGGCGTCGAACGTGTTAATTTGGAAAACATATAGAATTTTCGTACTGATAATGACAATAAAAAAAATGGCCATATACCTTGTGTTACTTTTGTAACTTTTTCAAAACCGGCGTCACTAAACTGACAAAACTCGTTCTTATTGTTTTAATTCAAGCGGTTGATCCAGTATACACTACGCTCAAAACTTATGTTATGCTACAGTTAAATAGTAAGTAGTTCGATGTTCAGAGACTGAGACATTTAATTCTTATTGCATGAATTATGGCATTAGTGTATCGCGTCGTCAATGCTCTAAGCCAGCGTTTGTTATACATCAATCTGATGGCCGGCAAACTCATAGTAACTGTATGTTGCCACCAACACTAACCCAGTCTTTTCAATAAATACCAGGAGAACCAACTCTCATTCCAGAGAACATGGGACGGTTCACTAAGTCCCGAATATTGCAAAATATAGACAAAAAGCAACATTTAATTTCTAACCAATAGCTAAAACAATATAATGCAACCAATATGTTCTTTAACATTTAAGCCGTTACATGGATTACACCAGGCTTCTTTATCGTAATGACTTAAACTCAACCTAAACACAACTGTCCAATGGTTTCCTTTGCATTGAAGTAGTGGACGAGTATGATTCGTTGGCGTGGAACCTGCGAATATACCTTAGGCGTTGAAAAGTTTAAACTTTTGGATTTTTTTCTTAATGATGCTGGTGAGGTATGAAAATATGGTAAAAAGGTAAACGTGATATGTCCCAACAATAAGATTTTACCGTAAAGGAAATATAAATTCGATAGATTATTTAGGTACTGCATATTTTCACACGCCTCATTCTGTCCAGCCAGCTTTAGTATCAAACATTTCAAAAATACGTCCGACTCGGACGCAATAACATGCGGTTGAGAATGCCAGACTTCCAGATCTTCGGGATTTGAAATGCGAGCGTTAGTGGCTGTTACGCGCGGCAGCTACGCCGATTGGTCGCTACAACTCACGGCTGCTGGTGGCTGGTGCCGGGAGCTGCTATTGGTTGCAGCTCTGCTGCTATTGGTCGCTGCTCTGCTGCTATTGGTCGCGGCTCTGCTGCTATTGGTCGCTGGGGCCGGCGCGTGGCGCGGGAGCCAATAACGCGGACACGTCCCAAACTTTGATGACGCGGTCTTTGCCCGCGGTCACCATGCGGCCCGTCGCCTCGTCCATGTAAAGGGATGCTACGGCGTGTTTCATGTCGTGGAATGATGCTAGCGATTCACGGCTGTAGGATAAACATTTGCTTTTAGCTTTCTAAATAACGAATGTCTTCAAAAAACTTTTAATAGAGATAATATGTATCTGTCGCGGTCAAATTGTAGAATTCCACAGTTTAGAAACGGCGTCGTCAGTTTATAAACGCACGCGGTTTTATGAAATGCCAACGGCAAATTCTAAACTGATTCAATTTCGACGTTGGTTGTAACTATAGGGTGACCATGTTAAAACGCAGGTTGGACAAATCAGACTTTATTCAGAAAACAGTTACCTACAAATTTTGTAATGTTTTTTTTTAAATGTTGAACTACTTCATGATGTAGTTAAGATTATTCGATCATATAGTAAAATAGTTATATCAAGTACCGATAGTTGGAAGCGAAAATTGCGTGAGCGAGCGCAGCGAGCGAGGAAGACCCCTCGGAGAGGATAGGAGTATGTTTGAACAAGATCAGCGACACGTGGCAAGAAATGGAACTACATAAATTCTTAATTTGCCTCGTCATTTTGTAAACTAGCGATTGAATTGTCAGTGAAATGACGAGGCAACTTACATTCTGCCGTTGTCATTTCGTTAAACCGCAAGTATTTATGAACTGACGACGCGGTTTGTAAACGATGGGTTTTTTTTTGACTGCGACATATCCACGGTGTGTACTCACGGCTCGTGGCGCAGCGTGTCGTAGCAGGCGGCGCAGACGCGCTGCGGGAACTCGAAGCCCATCACCGGCAGCGGCAGCCGGTGCGGCGAGCAGGCCGCGCACACCGCCGCGCCGCACCAGCGGCAGTGGTGCTGCCGCAGCCCTGCACACAACACGCTCTATACACCCTCTATACACCCTCTATACACCCTCTATACAGCCGGTGCGGCGAGCAGGCCGCGCACACCGCCGCGCCGCACCAGCGGCAGTGGTGCTGCCGCAGCCCTGCGCACGAGTCTTTCTTTAGACCCTCTGTAGACCCTCTTTAGGCCCTCTATAGACCCTCTATAGACTCTCTATAGACCCTCTATAGACTCTCTGTAGACCCTCTTGATACCCGCTGTAGACCCTAAGTAGACCCTCTATACATCCTCTATCGACTCCCCATAGACCCTCTATAGACCCTCTTTAGACCCTCTATAGACCCTCTATAACCCCTCTATAAACCCTCCATGATTCCTCTATAGACCCTCTTTAGACCCTCTATAGACTCTCTATAAACCCCCTGTAAACCCTCTATGGACCCTCAATAATTCCTCCATATTAACATTCCTTTGTTGAACAATGCATTTTCATGACCTATTATACCGTAAATACATTTAGTCGGTTTAGTACTTACAGCAAGGCACGAGTAGAGATTCGGCGAGATAGAGTATACCTGTCACTGTCTACTCTGGGATATCAGAAAAGCTGGCACAGGTCCGCCTCGCGCCAGGCGGGCGTCTCGCGGCGCCGTACGCCATCTCCACACGTGTAGCACAAACCATCGGTAACCATAGCAACACTGACCTAGCTGCTTCTTCTCCATCATGGCGCGCACGTTCCATATGAAGGGCGCGCGGCAGAGCTGGCACAGGTCCGCCTCGCGCCAGGCGGGCGTCTCGCGGCGCCGTACGCCCATCTCCCAGACGCCTAGGGCTCCGTCTTCGCCCGCCGACGCAAGACGCTGGCAGCCGGCGGCGTACCACAGGCCTGTCACCTTGTTGCTGGGAACAAACGTTGGCTACAGGGACGGGAACTTCAAAATTCTACATCACGCATATTTAGGTTTTAAATTAAGAGGTACAATAGTGACAGACTGTTAGCCTGTCGCTTAAAATATAGGGCTATCTGTTAGGCATACCAGTTATTCGGAAAGGATATACCAAAGAAAGCCCCAGCCAATCTTCATCTATTACTTAAACTCCCTGAAGTCTAACTCGACAAGGTTTTAACCGCTTTTTCCATAGTAAAGCGATGCGTCAACTTACTACACCCATTACTTACAACCATGCCAATACTATACAGAGATAATAATTTCGAAATCCAAATTACGTAACAGTATTAAAGCTGACACTCTGTAATCGTAACTTCCTGGGCAAGACAGATAAGAACGTTGAAACTGGTAACTTACACCCAAAAATACACATACATTTAATACGATAGAAACATTTGCATGGGTAGCACAACAATATCGGTGCCAATATTCGCTACACGTAAGCTTGGTTGCGTGCCAAGAGACAACAAAAATAGGGAAAGTAAAAAACAACGGCATTCATGCATACGCGCTGTGTATTGCGTTCTCCCTTAAATGGTGACTGCATTACTGAGTATAGTTTAACGTAGAAAAACCGGATTTGCACTGAGGGTCTTGCGAGGTTTTTATACGAGAAACCATTAAGGGAGACACTAGATAATATTACCATTTTGAGCTGTCTCTTTTATACCTATCGTGCATTTTTAAATGAAATAATTTTTAATCCAGTAGGTTTATGTTAATGATGACATCTGTGGACTGTACTCAGAAAATCCAAATTTCTAGGGTGACTCGGGAGACGTCACCATGGCAATCAGGGAGAAAATTGATTAACCAAGTAGCTTTTGGTACAGTTGGCCAAGAAATTGGTCTTCCCCGATATGATCGATGTTCATTTGAACATCATGAAACAACAAGGTCGATTTCCCCTTGCAAAAATATTACGACAGTGACAGACAATAGT
Organism: Adoxophyes honmai; assembly: GCA_005406045.1. Classification (NCBI taxonomy): domain Eukaryota; kingdom Metazoa; phylum Arthropoda; class Insecta; order Lepidoptera; family Tortricidae; genus Adoxophyes; species Adoxophyes honmai. The sequence continues at coordinate 111 of BHDV01072464.1, read as the reverse complement.
CCCTTTATGTCATGTGTGACGAATTTGATACATCATATTTCTGCATCTTTTACAGCCTGTTAGAAAAGTCAACCTTGTGACATTACAGCCTATTATTGCCTTTAATTTATC
>BHDV01072463.1:14027-24415 GCA_005406045.1 Adoxophyes honmai | reverse complement strand
ATCCATACTCACAAACTTTCACGTTTATAATATTAGTAAGATTCAAGCTCAAACATAACAATCAACAAACTAAAATAATGTTTCAATTAAAATTTGTTATGATTTCGTGAAAAATATAATATCTAGCCGGGCTCTATACAAGCACGACCACAATAGGCGAACCGTATGGCTACTTTTAACGGGGAAAGATTAAGAGTTATTATTTTTCCAATTTAATTTATGTTACATGGAATTAACGGTTATAACAATTCTTGCGACTTCGACATGATTTGCACACATCAGAAACCCTACCACACTATTGTTTATCCCCGGTTTAACACATACAGAACCAAGGACCCGGTTCCCGGGTTGTTCAAAACATTCGCGAGATACCGAGAACCCGGTAGCCGGGTTAATTTTTTACTAGCTATAGACTACTCGGTTCCGCGCAGATGTTGTGATTTTAGGCTTGGTCGTGAATGTGTTTACGCATTCCTACCATCTCTCTCGAATCTTATGCGAACTGCTGCGAACGCAAATAGGTATATGTTCAAATGCTTTCGAACACGCGTATGTATACGCGTTGATGGCAAAAATGTCTATCGTCTCTCTCCCTTTTTTATGGTTGGGGATAAAATCATAACGTACTATTACAGCACTGCCTACTCTACATGTCGGTGTTTAGTTGAATACTGAACGTTAACAAAAACTGTTATATCTAAATATAAATTCCAACTTACATTAAGATAAACTCTCTTCTATAATAATACGTTCGAACGAACTCAAGACTAGATACAATTTACATTACAATACAAATTTTTAGTTTCAGCAGCTCCATCGCTTAAAAGATTGATCTAAAATAAACAAAACATACGCCATCTCCTTTTCCGCGCCAAGTACGAGTGTGCAACCTTTTAGCAGAGCAGCAATACCTTAATTAGAGGTTTTAGCCAAATACATTTAATTATCACCACTCAGCAGAAAGACCGCATGCTTGCGACTGTTATTCGATATCTCTACGCATTTTTCACGTACTCACCATTTATTCTAATACCAGTAATTTCAAATAATTCATAATCAAATAATCAAAGGTTTAGAGTTATCCTTGTACCGGTAACTTGAATGAAACCGATATTCGAATACCGGTATTTTAATTTTGATACCGGTTCCAAAACTTCAAACTTTTAGTTTCATAAATTTACATAGACTGTACGAAATATGACTGCTATATTTCTATAAAAAAAAGCGAGATCGTTTTTTAAGGAGCTCTTAATTGAACCTTTTACTTAAATGTCCCAATTTTTTAATTTATACCATGAAATCGATACACGTATTTCTAAACCTATCAATTGCCTCCTGAACAATAAATGTACTTACACAGGTAGCCACTACAAAACGGCGGCGCCCGCGCATTTCTCAAAAACGGCTGTACAAAATACCAAAAGGCAGTGATACGCACTCGTTTACACTAATGACTTATAAAGTACGTGACATAGGTACAGCTACCTACCTATAAGTACAACTTGAATAGTCTACTTTCTTCAAATATGTAGTCAATTAGATTATAAAAATTAAATGAAAAAAATAATTTCTGTAACGTCACAATTTGTTGCCAAACAGTAAGCTCCCATCTTTAAATCTTGTGATTTGGCAAAGCAAACTAATGTGCTCATTATTTTTCAAATGTGTAATTAATTAATACAATGTAATTGTTACTTTTTGCCCATTGTAGGATTAAATCAAGATTTAGTTATAAAGTTAAGTAAATACATGATTTATTTTACCAAAAAGTAATACAAAAATAATTTGCCAACGACTAGATTTATATCATGTAATGAGTTGACGTAGGAAATTACTCAACAATTCGTGATATATTTTGTTCACAAAAATACATCTTTGTTTCATGTTGACTAGTTTTCGTGAATCAAACCAGATATCAGATATCCACGACTCCATTGTATAGGGATATCCGTCAATTATTGTCGTCCATACTATTTCCTTGATTATATGTTTTTACCTATGTAATTAACCAAGCAAATTCTAAATACGAAAATATTCGAGAGTATTACAAACATTTGTTTGTTATTTAAATTGTTTACCATCCATATAATATATTTAGAAAATATATGTTAACTTAGTATATTAAGTACATAACACAATCCTACGGCTAAGTCTCCGCGTATTGCTTATAAATAAAAGAATACTATCAAATCAGTACTAATCGGCCCCAATCATCTTAGCAGGTTCACTCGAACAAACTTGCAAGAACAAACAAACAAACCTTTTTGTTTGGTTTTGTCTTAGCATTTTGATATATTACCAAAATTTATATGTACTTAAGTGCCTTAAAGTTTTTTTACTATTATAATATGTCATACATTCGCAGTATTTTAGTGAAACGCGTGGTTAATGTTTAAAACAACACTCTATCTGAAATTGTTTGAACTGTTTATTAAATATATTAGTCTGCCGGAGTCTGCCATTACACTCTTGGGACACAAAAGTCATGAAGCCACTGGCCAGTGTTGCCAACTTAGCTACTTTGTAGCTAAAACTAGCAACTTTTGGGATAATGTTAGCTACTTTTTTATCATGCGTTTCATACATTTTAGCCACTTTTTTTCATCTAGTACCAACTGGTGTTCCATGCATTTAGCTATTTTTGGATGATTTACCCTCCAATCTAGCAATATTTTTATAACATTTTAGCTACTGTGTAAAGTTAACAGTTGGCAACACTGCCACTGGCAATTGTTCAGTGGCTTAATAAAAGTCTAAAGCGTGCCATAAGCGTGGCAAGGATGCACGCGACCGCAACCATAACTGGTAACACTTACAACCCAGTATGATGGATCCAAAACAGTTCTTTGCCATCTTAACACGTGAATTCAAACCGTTAAAATATTGTGTCATAATGAACCTGATTTTTAATTGAAGTAACGCTTGGAGCCAAAAAACTGGCAAAGCTTGCACTTGATTGAGGAACAAACACTTCAAAATCACATCTCACAGCAACATTTTTTTCCTATTTACAAATATACTTTTAAAGGACTGTACACAAATGACGTTATCGAACCTTAAATTCCCCAGTATCAATTATGTTTGTAAATGTTACCAGTCTATGGAATGCATTAGTATCAGATCTATGCGACGTCGGTCGCCACTAAGGGTTATTGCTCACTAGGATCAGGTGTTGAGAGAAGGGAACCAGGCTGAGATGCCGGAGCGCGGAGGCAGAGCTGCACGGAGTAAGGCCTCCTCGTGAGCTGAGAGCCTAAGGAGCGTCGACAAGGCTCGAGTCAACTGCCTCGCCTCTAGTTCTCGCGCGGTAAGGAACCGTAGTACCACGTGCTTCAAATATCTGTAATTAATTATGTTCGGATTTAATGTTGTCGTCAAGAAAAGTAAGACAGTATATAGAGTTTGTAGCACTGAAAGAGCAGTGGCGCAGGGCGCGTTTAACCGCATCCGCTATGGCGCGTTGCTCCCGATAATGGACCACAAGTTGGCCCGAAACATGTCGAGCAAATCTCGATATAAAGACGTTATTGTGCCTTTTTTATTTCACTAGGAGTGAATTTCACAGTAGTTTTACGTTTATAAAAGAATGTATACCGAGAGAACTTATGCCTTTCAGTTAATTAGTAATATTTTCCGCAAAGTACATCACTTCGATGACTGCAATGCAGAATTATCAAAATCCGTGTTCACCACCATTATCAGGAACGTTCAAAATAGTATCACGTCACAATGCTACCAACGCTTACCGTCTGCTGATGTCCTGTTCCTCGACGGCGTTGAGGTCGGGCTTACTGCTCTGCAGTTCTCGTTGTAATGTTTTTTTCATATCAGCTATCCGATTATCTAATGTCTTAATTTTCTGTAAAATAACGAATAGTTTATAGAATAGATTAGAGACGAAACGTATTTCAATAATCGATTTGTGTAAAGCACCTACAGAAATTACTGATAGGTACATACATATTCTCACGCCTGTATTCCCAAGAGGGGTAGGCAGAGCACATGAATTTAAAAATCCAATGCCACGTCTAGCAAATTCAGGGTAACCAGATGGTTAAATGTGATATCGCGGTGACAGGTTGCTAGCCCATCGCCCACAATACACTAACCCTTTCCCATAGTCGACTCTTACGACACCCACGGGAAGAAAGGGGGAGGTGCTATTCTAACCCGGCACCACACGGGAAACACGGGAAAAACTGATAGGTATTGTGTAAAAATAGACTAAGAATGACATAAATAAAATACACACATCACGCCTGTATTCCTAGATGGAGTAGGCAGAGCACACGTAACGCAACATAGACAAATTAGAACCGACTCTTTTACATTTTAACCATTTTCCTTTGTCACCTATTACCACATACACGGAAAAAATTGAGAGGTGGTATGTGTGGTAGTGAATAAAATAAGCCTATTGTAACAAAATCAGTACCCGAAATTTAAAGGTGATTAAAGTACGTGCGTCATCAGTGCGATATCAGGCCAGTCTTCGCCGTATGAGTCCAATATAGTATATCACAATATCACACAAGACCGAGAGTTTTGGAGCTTAAGTGGTGAGGGTTTTGCCCAGCAGTGGAATATTAACAGGCTAATAAAAAAGTACATGGTCGAAAACATCGAAATTGACCTAAAAACAGCAAATTACCTTATTTTTATCACAGATTTCAGTTTCTAAGTCTTGTATAGTCTTTTTGAGTGCGGCCTCGCTTTCGGTCGCCTCCGCGACCCTCCGGCGCAGCTGCTCGATCTCGGCATTGCGGGACTCCTCGTTTTCTTTTATTAACATACAAGCCGCTTGGTTCTGGAACAATCAGTACATAGTATAAAACAAAGTCGCTTCCCGCTGTCTGTCTAGACTAGATCTTTACATTTACGCAAAGGATTTAGACGCGACCTTTTTTAATAGATAAGGTGATAAAAGAAGAAGTTTGATATTCATAATATAGATTGATTCCTTTTTCGGCACATTCCTTTTTGGACATATTCCGTTTTCGGCATATTTTTGTAAATAAGTTATACTATGAAACAGGGATCGAATACCGGTATTATTTTCATACATTTATACCGGTATTTAATTACGGTATCTCAGTTGTTTTTGTATATTAGTGCAATTTTTTCATATAATGTCGTAGTTTCGCAGGCTTACCTAAATACTATCTAGTAATACCCAGCTCAAATTCCGAATTAAAGGAGATATTTTAGTTTTTATTAATACCGGTAACGATCCCTGCTATGAAATACTTGTCTTTTGTCTTTTATTTTTATGATTAAAATATAACATTTCACTAATAAATATTATTTTATTTTATTACGCTAAAAAGTATTTCGTAGTATAACTAATTTACTAAAATGTGCCGAAACAAGATTATGCCGAAAACGGAATATGTCCAAAAAGGAATGGGAATCAATCATAATATATGCATGGCATAGTAGAGAGACAAGGATAATTTTAGAGGTGTTATCATAATTTATTCAACTTTTACTCAAATCGATCGCTAAAATTGGCTGGCTGTTGTTTTAAGCTCACCTCTTTGTGCTGCGCAATGAGCGCCTCAAGTTGCGCGATGTTGGCTTTCAGGTCAGCCAGCTCGGACTGGTGGTAGCGCACGTCGCTCTGGCTCCTCTCGATCGTCTGCGACATGTGCGCGTTGCGCAGGAGGGCCTCGTCTTTCTCGCGTTTCTCTCTGAAAAAAAAAACACCATCACACCTGTATTCCCAAATAGGGTGGTCAAACGCTACATATACAAAACCATGACTATTTCGCGTTTCGTGGCTACTTCTGGCATACTTTTTAGGTTATGAATTGACATGTCGCCTAAAATATACCTTAACCCAAGGCTGGCCAAACCCAGGCCCGCCAAGGCATTTGAATTGGCCCTCCTACCACCTTCGGCCGGCAAGCTAGCGGAGCGCGGTGGCAGCACTTCCACATGATTGTTCGTCTTGAAAAATACTTGTGGCCCACCGTCGCAACAGTCTTCAAAAAATTGGCCCACCTGGAAAATCTATTGGCCAGCTTTGCCTTAACCTATTTCCTTAGTCGCCTCATATCATACGACATCTACAGAAGATGAGGAGTGAAAACAAAATGATAAACACGAATATAATGTAGCGGTACTATAGGGATTTAGGGATGTCGACTGGGTTAAAAATACTTATATCATTCTAACTAGTTAGTTAGATTAAGGCAAAAATATAAGACACGTGTTTTTTTGGTTTATCAAATAACGATTATCAGACGCGTATATCCAACCCCTGTTTACAATTTTTACGGTCAATTGCCGGCCACTCTGTACATCTATTACCAGATTCAATTATTATTCATTTTGTTAGAATTCCATCTATCTGGTCAATGACCTTTGATCTATTCCTAGGTAATGAACAGATAAAAAGCGCATTAAATGACAACTAACCTACATTTTCATTTAACATCTACATCACGTTTACCAAATTTGTATTGTTTCTGAGCATTTACTTACTATTTATAAGTGAATGTAGATTCGTCAATACGGGATCGGAATACCGGTACCGTAGAAATCTGCAACATTGCCTATATGATGCAACTTTGCCTGATTTGAAAAACTGCTATTATTTACCAAACGGCTATGTATTTTTATGATTGGGTAAAAGGAGAAATACCTTTTACCCAATAATCATAAAATACCTTTTAGGAGAAATACCTTTTACCCAATAATCATAAAATACATAGCCGTTTGGTAAATAATAGCAGTTTTTCAAATCAGGCAAAGTTGCATCATATAGGCAATGTTGCAGATTTCTACGGTAGCTGAATATACTAACGAACTTGGTAAAATAAAGTAAAGTGATACGGTATCCAAAGAAAAAACATAGGTGGTTAATAAATTTTACTTAAACCCATTTAAGCCGTGATAGACCAGCGGTGTGTCCTTTCAAGCAGAGGGTCGTGGGTTCAAACCCCGGGCTCGCACCTCTGAATTTTTCGGAATTTATGTGCGATATCGAATTTGATATTTATCACGAGCTATTCGGTGAAGGAAAACATCGTGAGGAAACCTACACGCAGCGACGAAGTAATTCAACGTTGTGTGTGAAGTTCCCAATCCGCACTGGGCCCACGTGGGAACTATCGCCCAAGCCCTCTCACACTGAGAGGAGGCCTGTGCCCTGCAGTGGGACGTATATAGGCTGATGATGATGAAACCCATTTATTTTTATGGTCTATTTTTTATTATTAGACATAGATATCTATTGACACGTGCAAATGTCAAATTTACAATTACCACATTTTATTATTTAGTGGTGCTCTCCAGGCCATCGGTAATATTGTAAAAAAAATGTGATTACCGTAATCAACCACTTTTCAACGTTTACTAACTTATTAAATGCGACATCTAATTTATAAAAATCTAATGAAATTTCCTGTGTGGTGCCAGGTTAGAATAGCACCTCCCCCTTTCTTCCCGTGGGTGTCGTAAGAGTCGACTCTGGGAAAGGGTTAGTGTATTGTGGGCGATGGGCTAGCAACCTGTCACTGCAATATCACGTTTAACCATCGGGTTACCCTGAAATTGCTAAACGTGGCACTGGATTTTTCAATTCACGTGCTCTGCCTACCCCTCTTGGGAATACAGGCGTGAGGATTATGTATGTAATGAAATTTAAATTATCGCGAACATTCGATAGTGGAGGCACAACACTATTTTAGAATTTCAAAAAACAGGCAACACCTGCAATGTCATTTCAGTATCTGAGATTCAAATTAGACCATAGTTACTACTAATTTCCAATCATTGAAACTCAATTTGGTTTCAAAACGTACTCACTTTTCGAATTTTCTCTGCATATCCACAAAGTCGTGTTGCATGTCCGTCACCATAGAATTGAGATGGTTCACTTCGACTTTGGTCTCGTCGTAGAGTCGGTTCGACTTGTCGACTTTTTCTCGAAGGATCTTGACGAGCGTGCGCTCGTTCTCGAGCGCTTCGCTCAACTCCCGGTTCTCATCGCTCAGGGCTTCGATACGGCTTTCCAACTCCATAGTTTTGTCCTGAAATCACATAATACAGTATTAAAATGGTGATATTCTAATATAGACCACCCGAAAATTCCGAAACATTATTATTCCGAACGCTACAAAATTCCGAATGATTTTTTCTATTAAACCGCGAACATTTGTAAAAATTTAAATACCCATCCATAAAATAACGTTAGGTTAAGTTAGGTTTCAAAAAAAGGTAAAGATAGTTTTGTCGGAATTCGGAATAATAACTTTTCGCATTTAGCGTACCCATTCTAAATATATCAAGGATTGCGTTGTGCGCCGCTTTTTTGTCAAACATTGCGGTTTGAAAAAGAGACATGATGCAACCATATGCGAATTAAAACCCGAAAGCGAACCAATACCATTATTTTTTGCAAACGCCCAAACGGTAAATACAAAAATAGGAACATACCCAATTCTACCAATAATAAACAGCTTAAACCAATGGCGAGTGATAAAACTAACCTTGCGTCAGCGCACAAAAAAAAACAGTCTAATAACTCGTTCGGCACTTTGGTTCTTTTTGTGTTGTCACCTTACTTTTTAGAACAATCTCACACGTGCAAAAGGCCAACGTAATCAGGCGGCGAGTGGGACATTCACTGTCCGCCAGATTGGCACGACGGTCGCCTTGGACTTGGAACGTGCCGCCTGTTTCAACAGTGCGTAATATTACATGTACATTGGTGTTACCAATTGACTATGGCGATTTAATCGATTAATTTGACGCGTTCAGCGAGTCGTTATTGTTCTGATAAGTATTGCCATAAAGTGTACGGATTCTGTGATGATAGCACAGCTAATCTTTTACTAAGAAGCGAATCCTATCTGTGAGTTATCGTAAAGTAAGTCCTTAGGAATGTATATGTCACTAAAATAACACATTTCGTAAAATAAATTTCCTAGGATACAAAAAAAATAAAAAATTATAAACTTACGGGTCGTGTTATTTTCAGAAAATATCACCATATTTACCTACATACCTAATACCTACATAGGTATATACATATAATTTTAGTGTTATTATTAATATCGCCATTTTTATGTTTTAAATTCGATAAAAGATGTATAATAGTGACAGATTGTTAGTCTCCAACCAATCGATAGAGTGAAAATAACTTTTTTTTCATACATTAAACTATGCCCGTATTTTCTACACAGAATTTAAAATTTGTTCACTTCACAACATTTTGTGCTAGGTTTCTGGCAGCTTTTTCTTTTCATAGTTTAAAAAAAATCGTTTATTTTCAGGCAACTTGGCCCATTAATTAAGAGCCTTTCTTCAAATTAACTCGGCATTTTTTAAAAACATAAGTTAAAGAGATTGTTCCCTCAGATACCCACTTGAACAAACGATGGCGCGGTGTCCGGTGTAGCTCATCGCGCTTTCATAAATCCTTATTTATACAACCTACTGACGTCGTTATAGTGTACGTCATTTAACAATCAACTATGAAATACTTTAAATTGTTACGTCCAAATTAATGGCAGAAAACAAGCGAAGCGTCAGAGGATCTCGAGCAAAACATGCAATAAACAAGAAACAGTCCACAACCACATGCAAGTATAATTGAAAAGAAACTTATGTCCTCAATAAAATTTATTCATAAAAAACTCTGTGCATAAACAAAATAATTCAACCTTCAACATTCTAACAACTTGTTAAAACAACTTGGATTTATGTTAAAATATATGTTAAAAAAACTTACATGGAATGTAAATAAATATCACGCGTCAAAAATATACTTAAGCAAGCATCTCACGCTATATTGTCGTTCACACCTGTGTCACCACAAGAATGACGACAAATATATATTACAACTATCACGCAAGTTACATACTATGTACCGATACCTAACTATCGCTATCACGTGATTGTGTACAATGGGAACTTATCTCCAAACTAAAATGATAACGAAGATAATCTACGGGATCTAAATGACACATTGTTTTGACATAGGCCAATGTTATTCATGTATGGCGACGGCAGCACGCGCCTTGCTCTTGCTTTGGACGCATCGTGCGACAAAGTGAGTGAATGCTAGCCATCCTCAATGCGTGGGTGATATCCAACTTCGTTTTACAAATAAAATAGGATCTATTACATCGTAGTGTGTAGATTATTAAGAGGGCGCAAACATTTTTTACGAACGTAATATAAGATCAGGTGGGGGAAGAGAAATTCAGGGGCAGGGCAGGGGTAAGAGGCACCACAGACCATAACTCGTCGAGTTATGAGTGATTATGGTCTGTAGAGCTCTCTTATCCCTGCGTATCTCTTCCCCCACCTGACCTTAGTGGTTTTGGACCAATGTTTAAAAAATCGTGAAAAATAAATTAACTCATATTTAGCCATGA
>BHDV01072455.1:81437-92710 GCA_005406045.1 Adoxophyes honmai | reverse complement strand
CAGTCCCATACCAGTTGAGAAAACCTATTTTAATATGTTACACTTTCCTCGCTTTGACGCTGGAATATCTTAATATTTTGTATTTCCAAGAGGAGGAAGACAAAGGGTTGTTAGAAAGGATCAATCGTAGGTTATTAATATTTGAACAAATAATTTGCATGCTCTTGTGAAATGAGTAAAACAGAATTCTTTGATGATAGTAGCGTAGATCTTGCTGACGCTTATTGTTTTCACAAAATAATTTTATATACCTACTCGTAATGCGTGGTAGATAGAAACAATGAAACGCCATTAAGCTTCTATTCTGAAATACTTCTTTCGCTTTTACCACAGTTTTAAACATCAAAAAAAGGAAAACAAACATTTTACTGAAATGCAGAAAGGAAGCTTGTCCCTTTGAAATATGTGACAATCAACCTCATTAAAATTGTTTTTTTAGTTTAATTTCTATTTCATACATAGATACCGTCTATATTGCCTATTGGGATAGGCAGAACACTCGAAATGCTACATAGAGACAACCATAATGTTTTGCGTTTCGTGGCTACTTCCAGCACATTTTTTAGCTTTTAAGTTAGCCCGTTTAATAGTGACAGGTTGCTAGCCTGTCGGCTAAAATACACCTAAACTATTTCCTTAGTCACATTTAACAACCAGGAAAGAAATGATTAAATGGTTAATAATTCTAAACCGGACACCACACAGATTAAATTTCAATTACTGTTTAAAAAGTTTCAATCTCATTTGATGCAATTTTTTGTAAATTACTTAATTTTTTCTGAGTAAAATTACAGTTAAAATAACAGAGTTTTTTGCATCTAAAATTTTTACAAAAGTAAAGTGATTAAGATGCTAAAACATTAAAGAAAGCAAGGAGAAATAAATTCAAGTAATTTTTAAAGATCGCAACATCTGCTATCCTGCAACTTTAATCAACCAAAAACGCACTGGTGAATTTTTAAGGGTGATTCCATGAGTCTTAACTAACTCATTTATCACGAGTTACTTTGTTAACCCTTCGGGCTTTAACCTTTTCCAGTTAGTAACAAAAAAATATCACAGATTTTTATTCATTTTAGCATATTCCCTACATAGGGTAACTTACATACATACAATCATGCCTGTGTACCCAAATGGGGTAGGCAGAGCTCACGAAACGTGACATAGACTAAACCATGACGACATCACTCTTCGCGTCCACTTCTAGTCTAGCATAGTTTTGCAAAGATGGAAGAGGTAGAATAGTGACAAGTTGCTAGCTTGTCGCCTAAAACATACCTAAACCTATTTTCTTAGTCGTCTCTTACGACATCCACGGAAGAAATGGAGAGATATTATTCTGTCATGACGCATAAAATATGTTTAAATTTGAAATGCTATTATACACATACAAACATTCCAAAAACTAAGAGATACGATTCACCACTTTGAACATAAAACTACCGTCGAGTTTGACATAAGCCGCCGCGGCTCTTAGATAAAGGTGTAGCCTGAAACATGTCGAGTTAAGATTGATTTAAAACGTGAGTTATCCCTATTCTTTCAGTACCTACACGATTTCCTATTCAAATTCATGGTTCTATGATTCACTTATGTATGATGTAATTGATGTTTAAAACAGAAATCGCCAATTTTACAAATGATTTTTCTTAAAATACCTTTTTGTACTAAAATGATGTCCATTAAAGGGCGATAGGATCGTAATCACCGGTATCATTCCAGATTACAGATGAAGGGCAGATAATGCAGGGTTTAAGTAAAATTTCAAGAATTTTGGCAACATTTTCGCCAGCTTATAACAAGGCGTGGACTGCCGTATAATCCCTCCCCGTTTTTCGGAGCTTAAAAATGCGGCAAAGCTACTTGAGATAAAAACTTTTGGTAACAGTTGCTTAAAAAGTAGTATTTTTCGTGACTAAATTAAAATGTTGCGCACTTGTGCCTTTTGCTTTTCCATTTTGTTTATTTACTCTTATGTATAGAAAAAAAAGGTGAGGTAAGCAAGTTGTGGTTGTATGTTAATCGCTTCATTCACTGTTTATCTAACTACACTCCTATAATTCCTATCTTTTTTCAGTGACATACCTACTTACTCTTACGATTTCTGGGTATAGGGCCTGCTTTATTATTTTATTTGACAATTAGTAATCGAGCCTAATTAACGTCCCACTGCCCTGCCTGGCACATACCCTGGACAGGCTTCCCCTCAGTATGAGAGGATTTGGACTGTGATTTCCAAGCACGACCAGAGCTGATTGGGAACTTCACACTCATTGAACTACTACGTCGCTGTGTGAAGATTACCTCATAATTTTCCTTCACCGATTAGCTCAAGGTAAATATCAAATGTGATTTTGCACAATTCATAAAACATTGGAATTTAAAACTTGATAGTGAGAACCCACGACCCTCTTAAGAAATCAACAGGTAGCTAGGTTACCATGACTTTTTCGAATTGGTAGAGGTAGATAGTCCGCGGCATAAAATTAGGCAAGATTTTTTGTAGTAGAGGTAAGTAAGATCGCGCATCGCTTTTACCTGAAAAAATCGGTTGTCTGTAAAATTGGCTTACGGACGATGGTTGAACGTGACAACGTCATAAGAAAATACTGAAGGAATGGTTCCATTTTTCAAAAGAATATTTTGAATTTATTTTGTTTTATTTTGAATGAATTACTACAGTATATTCATTCAATATTATAATAAAATTAACATATTTTATAGCATGCATTAAAAAATACAAAAAGAATTCTTTCGAACCGGATTTGAACCAGTGACAGTGAACTTCTCTACAGTCCACCGCTCTACCAACTGAGCTATCGAAGGTTGAGAATTGGATTTGAAATTCTGATAAACTTTCTGCAACGTAATTGGTATAATAGAACGCCTTAGATCGAGGTAACGCCGCATACGTCATGTTTTTTCGTGCGTGCAACTGGCTCCATCGAATTATAAGACGTTGTCACGTCAAAAAAACGAATGGGCAAACTCACCCCCATTGCAAAAACTCTTGCTAAGTAGGTATGCCTATAACTATACTTTTGAAAAAAAAAGGAGCGTCTGTCAAAAACTGAGACCGCTGTTTAGCTAAGCTGTGTCGCTTGTCACGTCTTGTTTTAACATGACAGGGCAAAAAGTTTAATTTTACGACATTAATTATCATCTTTTAGGCATGACTAGCCTGTCTCGTCGTTCTTTATTACTGCTATATTTCCTAGTGATTTAATTTATTCTTTGTCCAATGTCGTTATATTTTTTTCTGGGATTAAAATAAAAGTAGGCCAAAGTTAATGTAGCTTGACGGGCTAGGATCAAGAAAAATGTGGACTAACGTATTTTCGAAGAAATCTCTGAACTTATTTCTGTTAATGTCAAAAAGGTTTTATTACCAATAAAAGGACACTGGTGTCAACGGTTTAGAATAACACAACTTGTCCATTTCTTCCCTGAATATCGTATCTGTCGCTACAATATCACGTTAAACCATCTGGTTACTCTGAAATTGCTAAACGTGGCACTGGATTTTTTAATTCATGTGCTCTGCCTACCCCTCTTGGTAATACAGACGTGAGAATATGTATGTATGTATATAGTAAGAGGCTAAAGAATCGGTTTAGACCTTTAGACATACCACAGGCGACAGGCTAGCAACTTTTCTAAACATACAAGTGTAGTTGAAGAAATGATTCCGAATGGTGCACTATTATTTCTAAAAAGAAATACCTACCTTATCCATTCAATATTTCAATATTTTGTGGTCAGTTTTCATCCTACATTTAACTTCAGGTAGAATTACGCCACTCATTTGTGTAATGCAAAAGTTGTATGTAGCAAAGGGATTGTTGGCTCTAGTTTGCGCCGCAATTTCTCTTAGTTGTGGCTTATTGTGGAATGGTATTTAATATTTCCCGTGAAAAGTATTTAATATTTCCCGTGAAAAGTATTCCGTGAAAGTAACTTTTCGTGGTTTGGATCGCGTGAGATACAAATATTGTTCCCAGTGATATTTGCTGTGGAAAAAGGACTTTTGTTTGGAAAAGCCAATGAACTTTTTCTTGATTAACATAATTGCAATATAAAAATGAGTTTCGTATCTTCAAGAGCTGACCTTTTTTTTCAGCGCTTTGTTTTTGCCCGTGTTGTGTCGGATTTGGACTAACACCTCTCCATTTCTTCCGTGAATGTCGTAAGAGATGACTAAGAAAATAGGGTAAGGTAGGTAGGTATTCAGACAACATCACCGGCAAAAATATTGATTTAAAAAAAAACCGTGGTAGCATAGGTAGCGGTTTGATTTGTAGTCCTTGTTTTATTAAAGACTTTAATTATTTAATAGAGCAACGGTTCGCTTTATTAATCCCGTATTTTTAATTAAGAAAGTTCAATGCACTGGAAAGCATTTTATAAGGGTCTGCCTTCATTAGGACAGATTCTTCGGGGGTTCAATGAACGCGTAAAAGAACATCAAATACTTGGAAACTTCCTTTATTAAGTGAGCCAAACAAATGGTGTCGGGATAGAATAACTTCTCCATTTCTTCCGTGGATGTCGTAAGAGGCGACTAAGGAAGTAGGCTTAGAGGTATGGTCTGGCGACAGACTAGCAACCTGTAATTGTTATACTATCTCTTACATCTTTTTTTTTATTAGCCTAATGTATCCCACTGCTGGGCAAAGGCCTCCCCTTTCTTCCGCCATTCGTCCCTATCCTGAGCATGCACCTGCCAATCGTCCTGAAAATTATTCAGGTCGTCCCGCCACCTCCTCTTGGGTCTTCCCCTGCTCCTTTGGCCATCCCTCGAAACCCATTCGGTAACGATTCGTGCCCATCGGTCTGGGTGCATTCGCCAGACATGTCCGGTCCAGTCCCACTTCAGCTTGGCGGACTTGACACCCACATCAGATCTGTTATACGAGTTTTGGAGCGCAGTGTTGTGTTTCTGATACGGTCTGTTATTCGAACACCTAGAATACTACGCTCCATTGCTCGTTGACAAACCTTGAGTCTAGACTTTTTAGCTTCAGTTAATGACCAAGTCTGGGCGCCGTAGGTTAATATTATCTCTTTCATCTGTTTTGCAAAATTAAAATTATGCAAGAAGTGGTGGCGAAGCGTGATATATCTAAGATCGTATTTAAAATCAGACGGAATTAATATAAACAAAGTTACGTCATTGTCAATCTGGCATTTCAGGGGATCTTATGCCCCGCATTCACGATAGCTCCGGGACGTGGTCGAATCCTTTAACCTGGTCCAATTTGATCGTTTTATCTAATGATTATATGCCAAGGTAGATATAGTGACTAGAATAGAAAGAAGTATGCTTAGCTGGTTTGGTCATGTAGAGAGGATGGATGAAAGAAGATTGACTAAACAGATCTATGCTGGAAGTGTGAATGGATGTGTTGGGAGGGGAAGACCTAGACGGACGTTCCATGACCAAATCGCGGACGTTTTAGAAACAGGTCAGGTCAAGAGTACCCGAAATCGACGAGCATGTATGAAGAAGCTAATGAACGTGGATGAAGCAAAAGAGGTATGTCAGGATCGTAGCAAGTGGAACAAAGTGGTCTCTGCCTACCCCTGTGGGAAAGAGGCGTGACGGTATGTATGTATGTATGTATTATATGCCAAAAAATATGCTAGATGCAAAACAACAAATAAATATGCCAAATTTAGCGTAATTTGCTAAATTGGCAGCACTGACGAACGAACTGATGGCTTGGAGCCACGATCCGGCATTCACGGTGAGTTTGGCGCGACGCGCCGAAAATATCGTGCGCGGACGTGGGTTCGAACTCTGGAGCGACGATTCGCCATTGACCATCAAATTGGACCAGGTTAAAGGATTCGACCACGTCCCGGAGCTATCGTGAATGGGGGGCATAACGGTGATACCAGTGTAATAAATTAATGTTCCCAAAGAAAACCGTTTTCTCTTCGTTAAAAAGTATTCCGGTATTTTAATATCCTTAAAGTGTTAGTAGTCAACAAATTAAACTATTTAGTCATCATTTAAATATATAGCAATATTTTAGAATATGGGTTTCTCTTAAATTTCAAAAGTACAAAATCTCAAATTCTATCAATGATTTTCGCTGTCGGCCACACCTTTGTTTACCTTAATTCTACGATATTTTAAATTCTACTATAGTCATAATCACGGTTTTGTCTATATTACTTTTTGTGTGCTCGGCTTACCCTATTTGGGAACATCAGGCTTGATTGTTGTATGTATTTTTATGTATGAAAAATCATTTTTAATTTAAATAGTACTGGATTTGTTCGTATTTTGCATGCTCTGCCTACCTGTTTTATAAATACAAACGTGAGGTAAGTTTATGCTGTGAATTTAAACTTACAGCCATTATTTAATATTCAAACAGCGATCGCCGTTACAAAGACGATTCAAAAGTGAAAAGTAAAAGTCACCAGAAACAAAGATTTTCGCCTCGCTTGCGCAGTTCGTCGATCAAATATTTATACAGAAAGTACTCTCAGACACGTGCAGTGAAGAGGTACAGTCAGCAACACAGTCGAATTAAACCCAATCAAAGTGTCAAAAATATTACATACATATTCTCATGCTTGTATTTTCAAGAGGGGTAGGCAGAGCACATGAATTCAAAAATCCAGTGCCACGTTTAGCAATTTCAGGGTAACCAGATGGTTAAACGTGATATTGCAGTTACAGGTTCCTTGTCGCCGGAGATAGATCGTAAATATTTTGAGTGGTGTTCGGATTCGGATATCATACGAGTCTGAAATCCCCTATAATTTTCCTGAAAATTTTCATTATTGACCTTGTGAGAGACAAACGTTTCATCGTTTTTCAGGTCAATGCGCCCTGTGTGCATACAAGCACGTGCGTGCCTGTGCCCTTCCCGGATGTAACGGTGATGCCAATGCCAGTGCAAATACTGATCACGAGGTGCATTTTGTATCGCTATTTTGACATTGCAATACTAGGCAGATTGTTATTCTGCCGCGTAAAGCATACCCAAACGTGCTCTTTAGATGCCTTTTACGACATCCACGGAAGACATGGAGAGGCGTTATTCTGAACATGACAACACTCGTGGAACAAAGGAAAGTGTGTTCATATTTTTGGCACTTTGACTGTAGGTATCTGTGTTGCTGACTGTACAACAACAGTAAAAAAAATATATTATGAAATTTTATTACCCAAGTTTCTTCGAAGTTTTTCTGAGGTTTCGCGTCGGGGACCCATTTTGTTTTCAGGGTGAGGGTTACAATTTCAAGGTGTACTTCAAACTTGTTTTACAGTGGCGCGAAACTTTTGTGGGAGAAAGTATAAGGCTGGCGAAATGAAAATAATGAATGACAGTCGTTTGAGAGCTCCGTGTTAAAACTGTCTGGAAAAGTTTTTCTGCGAATAACGTGACTTAAATACACACATCTTGTTCTATATTATAAATATAACAAATTATAAGTTGGCAGGTGTGTTGTGGAGGCATAATAGTGACAGGTAGGCTAGTCTGTCGCTTGAAATATACCTTACCCTATTTAGTCAACTCTTGCGACATCCACGGAAGAAATGGAGAGGCGATATTTTAAACCCGACACCAAACGGAAAATAACCTGTACCTAGTGCTGTTACATATTTAGTGGCTATAGTAGTACCCTATCCAACTCTGATGGTTATCAGTTCTTCGAGTTCAATAACCTTTTTAAAGAGAAAATCTCTTGAAAAGCAAACATTTGTTACTAAAAGATATATCAAGCAAACGCTTCCCAGGAATATAAGCTTCTTAACGAAGTTCACAATTCACTTACTTACAAAGTGACAAAGTCAACGCAAGAAAAAAGTTTTCGCGATCTGGTTCTACGTATCTAAGAATATCTCAAGAAATATCGTGTACAGAAGTAACAGAAGTGAAAAAAAACGGTCAAGTGCGAGTCGGACTTACGCTTGGAGGGTTCCATACCATTCATTATGTTTAAAGTGGCTACGAAACGCAAAATAGAAGTTTTGTGTGCTTTTCCTGCCTTTGGAAATACACGCGTGATGTATGTGTTTTCTGTTATGGCAGCAATAATAATCATTATCTGTGAAAATCCCCCGTGTGGTGCCGGGTTAGAATAGCACCTCCCCTTTTCTTCCCGTGGGTGTTGTAAGAGTCGACTCTGGGAAAGGGTTAGTGTATCGTGAGCGATGGGCTAGCAAACTGTCACTGTAATATCACGTTTAACCATCTGGTTACCCTAAAATCGCTAAACGTGGCACTGGATTTTTGAATTCATGTGCTCTGCCTGCCCCTCTTGGGAATACAGGCGTGAGGATAATTATGTATGTATGTGTATCTGTGAAAATTTCCACTACGTTATTGTCATTGGTTCGTGAGCAAGTGACAAACGCACGGACAACCAGAGTCGTAGTAATAGGATTCTGTTTTTACCCTTTGATCACGGAACTCTAAAAACTAACTACCTCACAGATACTTGAGTAAAAGACCTACTTAATAAAAATATAATACAACCGATTCGTATATGTTGGCTCATTTCAAACTTTCTCCGTATCTTCTTTCTCATGTCCCGACACTACACAGAAAAAAAACGCTTCTTGGAAAATATCATAACTTTTTCACGAGTCGTGACCACTTCTACCATAACTTTTTAATAGTTATTCGACACATCTATCATTATTTTTTCTTTATATTCTCGATTCTGGACATCATTCTGCACTGTTCTCTGTGAATGTTGTGTTGTGTAGAAACGCGAATAGTAAGATACAATACTGGCATAAGTCTTGTGTCAAAATAATATTCTTTTTTTGTTTCATCTTATCTTCATCTTATCCGAAAATCTGCACATTGTTACTTATTTAATTGTTTTATTATTGCATAAATTACACCAGTATTTTAAAATTGGCTGAACATCTGTCAAATCTAGCTGGAAATGTAGTCAACCGGCAAAATACTCGAAAATTTTCAAGAACATTCCACTCTCACAACAAGAATTTACCGACAAAACCAGATCGATACAAACAGCGCTGCGAAGAAAATCAACCACTATCGAATACAATAACTCGCCCGTCGAGATAAAACTGCCTTCGCCGAAGCAGAATCGATTTTCTCGATTACATCGTCGATTGTCTGACACTCGATTCTCAATTGTTGGCACTCGATTTTGACAAGGGGTGACTGGCTTCAATATTGAGGTTGCTCAAGTAGGTAAATGTTTACCGAGCCGCTTAAAACCTTCAGGTTTCTGAGCACTGTCAATATACTGGAAATTCTATTGTTTATGTTATTAATGCAGTCTTTGTATTTTATAAGCTTTTTAACCCCCGACGCAAAAACGAAGGGGTGTTATAAGTTTGACGTATCTGTGTGTGTGTGTGTAAATGTGTATGTGTCTGTCTGTGGCATCGTAGCTCCCAAACGGATGATCCGATTTTAATGCGGTTTTTTTTTGTTCGAAAGCTATATCCGTCGAGAGTGTTCTTAGCTATGTTTGGTGGAAATCGGTTCAGGTCTTCAAGGTCATCAGGTCGTTAGTTAGGTGTGATGAGAATGTTACACGTTTAGTAAAGCCATCGAGTTGGGGCTCGTCGGGGTTTTTTTTTTTAAATTTGTAATTAATGTTGTTATTTTTATTATTGATTGTCTTTTTTTTTTAAACATATTTTTCATCTACGGACTCGTGGTCCGTACCTTGATGATTTTAGTATATACTTTTTTTATTTTAGTTTAACTGTGCGCTCCGCGTAAGACACAACAGTTTTACAGTTTACAATTTGTTTACAAATTGTAAAAAAAAAATTGTATTGATTGTCTTTGGTGGTATTGTATTTCGAATGCTTCTTCGTTTATTCTGTTGATGTCATAAGAGACGACTAAGAAATAAGAGTGCTTTAAGCGATATGTTAGCAAATTGCCACTAAGTATTTACCTACCGACTGAACTGAATCCGTAAAGTGTAGATCGGCTGAGAATACAATATTCTGATAGTCCCAGTGTGTTTTCGGATTCAGAATTACACCTCTTCAACGTTTATTCCGATTGATTTGAAAAATGTTACGCGATATTTAGAATGGTTGTCAATGAAGGGTTGTTAGAGAATATAGTTTAGTTTTTTATTAGTTAGCTAGTAACTTTTTTTCTTTCTTTTTTTTGTTACATCGTAATATTATCAAATCTCACTGTTTTTTTTTTTAACAAAGATTTAAACTATTTCGTTTGATTTAAAAAAAATCTTATAAATCTAAATAACGTATACCTACTTAAATAATATAAATTCATGTTCCATTTTAAAACGTACCTATCTAATACTTATGCAAAGTTTCCTGTGACAACGTTACGGTAAATGCAATGATACTGAGACGTTGAAAGAGCGTTGAAACGATTTAAATTTGGTATATTTTACCTGTAAAAGTTTTTAGAAGACAGATGTAAGAGGTAGTATAATAGTGACAGGTTGCTAGCCTGTCGCCTAAAGAATACCTAAACCCATTTCCTTAGTCGCCTCTTACGACATCCACGGAAGAAATGGAGAGGTGCTATTCTAGACCCGACACCACACGGGTAAAATGATGCTAAAAGTGGCTGCGAAGCGTGAAATAGTCATAAGCATGGTTATGTCTATTTCACATTTCTTGCGCTCTGCCTACCCCATTTGGGATTACAGGCGTGATTATATGTATGTATGTATGTATGTAAAAGTTTTAATTTTCTTTTGCTTTCAAAATGAACTGAGTCTCGGAAATATTACTGAAACTAAAATTACAGCTGTTCCTATGTGAAAATGTTTAAAATAAGTACTTAAAAAGCAATACCTATTTAAAATCGTAATCAAAATCAAAAATTTTATTAAAACACAATCACGTGCTTTGACAATCACTAAATCGATTTATTGTTGAAAGTGAATTATTTGCCTTTTTTATTGTTTTTGTGAGGTACGTAGTTTTTTGATATCTAACTAATCTTCAACCTTTCATAAGTGAACATAACTTCATCGGGCTCGAAAATTGTTAGTAAAATGAAATGAAATTTAATCTGTGACTAAAAGTTCGATAGCAAGTAAGTACATCGTTAGACTTTAAAAGAAATCAGAAACATAACAATCAGTGATAGAACCAAAACTCAGTTGTAAGATATTGGTGCGAAAATAAATATGTGTATGTGCTACGTAGTGTGACATATTTTTGACGTGACAACGTCTTAAAGTAGGTTGAGCTGGGAGTCACTTATGAAAAAGTGTAACGCTCGGTAACGTTACGATGACGTCATACTATTTTTTATAGTTTTTTT
>BHDV01072455.1:67958-80188 GCA_005406045.1 Adoxophyes honmai | reverse complement strand
TAAATGAAAGAGGTTTTCACATAGTTAAACGTATTCAAACTTATCCATTAGTTTAGTTATGATAATGATGGTTAAAAAAATATTTCTATCGATGTCGATAAACTTAGTCGATTTTTAATTAAGCTCTAGCACTGGTAGATTTTTGCCCCCGTCAAACCGATGTATGGTGATTGTACATAATGTATGTACATTAATTTCATTTAAGTACCATTGAGCTTTAAAAAATAACCTTAAAAAGTTTCAACTGTCTTTCGCGTGGAAACAAATTACCGTTTCCAAAGAGCAATTTCACTGTAATTTATTATAAACAAGTAGGAAAACTTTGGTGAACGTCTCAACAAAGCCCTTTTAAAAAATATCTTTGGTTAGGCCGGAGAGGGCGTTTTCATAAAGTAAGGGTCTAATTTCACGCATCGCTTGTGCGCATGCATCTTGGCTTGTTTTGGGTTTCAGGCAATTTTTTGGCTACTTTGATAATAGGTATTATCATGCTGGATTTAAATAAGAGGGCTTTGTTACTGAAAGATGGCTTTGCAATTTTCTTTAGGTGAATTTCCTTTTTTGTTACACGCCTATAATAACAGAGATACATTTAATAGAGGTATGAGTAAGTAAAGATAATGTAAAGCAATGGTTAAGCTATCATACATACATAAATCACCCCTGTGTTCCGAAATGGGCTAGGCTAGGGATATGAAATGCTACATGAACAAAACAATGACTATTCCACGTTCGTGGCCACACTTAGCATATTTTAGTTTTAAATCACACCACAACCTAATTTCTTTAGTCGCCTCTTACGACTTCAACGGAAGAAATGGAGATGCGTGATTCTAAGTCTGACAGCATACAGGGAATTACATTTTGATACAATTTTGATCCCACCAATTTAGTAAGTAATATTTTTCTTTTTGTTAAAACATTGTAAAGTATTTTTATTGGTTCGAAAAAAAATGGTAACTTTAAAATGGTAACGGTACGAACTGTCTCTCGCCCGAATCGGTAAATAATGTACGTTCGGTTGTAAAATATTTCATTTTAATGTTCACAACTGTGTTAAATATAAACATAGATGAAACAATTTTATAGACAGCCAGTAAAACAATGAAACTTTATGTATACATTTCCATGCGCTATACTATTTTAGCGAAAGACTTTTATGAAATAGTCAAGGAAAAATATATGTTATTTTTAAACGCAGATACATAAAAAGATATTCTTTCAATCGTTACTTAGTGTAATTTTCAAGTGTAGAAAAAAACACACACACAAATCACGACTGTATTTTCAAATAAGGTAAGCAGAACACACAAATTACATACATAGACTATTTAAGTGTACACTTTCAGCACAATCAATTTTTTTTTCTCTTTCTTCTGAAAAAAGTATCATAATGACAAATTGCTGCCGAATCCTTTAAAATATACCTTAACTTAATTCTTCTGTTGCCTCTTACGACAACCACGAAAGAAATAGACAGGTGTACTTTTAAACCCGACAACACGTAAGAAAACCAGTGTTGCAAGCCTAAAAAAAGAGTAAAAAACAAGTGATAAACGCCACCTAAGCTCCACAACTGCCTTATGAGCGTAAGAAGCAAATATCTAGGAGGATATTTGGCAATATCATCTTCCTAAGAGTAAAAACATCATTCGTATTCATCTCTAGCCTTTCCTAACACCCGGATACGATATTAGGAACGAATTTTTTTCACCATTCCGCGCAGTTTCATTTTAGTGGGGCCCATGGTGGCGTTTAAGTTGGTAATGTTATTGGTTCTCTGTTTGTGTAATGCTGAATAGGAATGGCGGCTGGCGTATCAGCCGGTTTCTGCTTTAGTGGTAGATTGCTGTTCTTTTCGTAAGTACCCATAGCAATGGTTAGGTATAGTCAAAGTATTGATTCAATAAACAATACGGGTATTGTGTTTGAAGTTGTTTAGTAACAAATCATAAAACAAAGAAGACAAAAATATGTCAAAAACATTTTTTTATTGGCTTTTACGATATTTTCCACACTTTCGAGGTAAAAAATAAATTCAGTTTAAATATCACCCAAATGCTACACAGGTCTTTTCGCAGAATGAGAGGATTTTGGCGTCAGTTTCCACACGGGTTTATTACCTCTATTTTGCACATTTTTTTATACCTACGTTACACTTTTTTGTTTAATTCGAAACTTTCGGTAACTTTCAAGGTTATTTCTAGTTACCTTTTTTTAATTTAAAAACACGGTATCTTTTTAGGTAAAAAAATTGTATTGTATTACAATAAATTATGATTTAAATGTAATGTTGCAATCCTACTCGGAACCATAACACTCCTCATTAATATACAATTTAATGTGTTTTGATACGGAAATATTTGCATTTATTGATATTTATTGACTAATTTAGCGTGTCGAAAGTTAATTAGCAATGTGCCCCAGAAGATGTTATAAAGTGTAGTCTGACACGTGAAATGCAGCCAAGTTTTGGAACTTCATTCATTATGTTGTTTAAAAGTTAAGCCAAAGGAGAACTTTGTCTTTCCAAGGATTTATGAACGTTAAGTTGATTTACTTATCTTATTTACACAATTTAATAATGTTGCCAC
The DNA here is from genome assembly GCA_005406045.1 of Adoxophyes honmai. Taxonomy (NCBI): domain Eukaryota; kingdom Metazoa; phylum Arthropoda; class Insecta; order Lepidoptera; family Tortricidae; genus Adoxophyes; species Adoxophyes honmai. The sequence continues at coordinate 77,594 of BHDV01072455.1, read as the reverse complement.
TGTTGTAAATTGGAAAGTTGAATTTTTGTTTGACATCTTTTGCAAAAGGAGGTGAGTTATACATACGTATTACGCCGGTATTCCCCAATGGGGTAGGTAGAGCACACAAAACGCTACATAGACAAATCAATGACTATTTTACGTTTCGTGGCCACTTAAGCATATATTTTTTTGGTTTTACGGTGGCAGATACAATAGTGACAGATTGCTAGCCTGTCGCCTAAACTGTACCTCAACCTTATATCCTTAGTCGCCTCTTACGGCATCCACGGAGGAAATGGAGAGGTGTCGATCCCGACACCAGACAAAAATACCACTTTATTGTTTTGTTTCAAAATATCATGTTTAAAATTTCCGCCCTTTCTCCTGCATACAATTCACCGTTATTTTGAACAATGAACGTTAAATATTAAATCCTGCGCCTACCAAACGCAATCCGCCGTTCAATTTCGTAAATGCACACAGATACTAAAACTGAAGTAGCTGGTCCAATTAATTAGGTGGTCGTGTACAACCCCGAGAATAAGTTTCCGCCGCCGCGGTGAAACTTTGTTTGCCCGCGTAATGGATGCGACCGCGGCACTTGTTCAACTTGTTTCGCCCGTCGTACAATATGCTTGGGTTGCTTTAAAATGTAGATAAGTTCCGCTTCGCAACAGCACAGTACCTGAACGCAATTTGGCTTAAACTAAAGAACTTGGCCCGTTTATTGCGAACGTGATGTTGGGGGGAGTTTCAAGAATTACCCTGTTTTATGGGGTAATTGTTTTGGAGGGTAGTCGGGCGCATGTGTCGGGATGTTACATAAGGAAAAATGTTTTCGGGGTTTGTAATTAATATACTAAGACTCAATTTAGAAACAAAAGTATTTTAAATTATAATGTCTGTGTTTTGTTTTTTCAGACATTTTTTTAATTATTATGTAACTTAAAAATCCGCATCCAATTTTCAAACACCCTGTATTTTATTTCGAAAAAAGTTCAAATTTATATTAAAATAGATCAGACTAATTTTCTAAATAGAATAATAGACAGAGCGTATTAAAAGTGTGACAAAATTATGACTATTTCACGTTCTATAGCCAATTTTAACACTTTATTTTAGTTATTAATTTAGAGGATTGAAATAAGTGTAAATGACAAATGCTAGCCTATCATCGCCTCCTTCGACATCCACGGAAGAAGTAGAGATGTGTTATTCTAAACCCGACACCACGCGGACAGAATTTTGACATCTGAACAAATTTGGTCCATTATTTCACAGCGCGACAAAAGTAGGTGAAAATGTAATGCGGCGAATTTTGCAGTCTTAACGACTTTGTGCACGATGTTTGTTGTGAATATGTGGACCACTTATCACTGTCTTCCACGCTTGCGACTGTTTATACAGAAACTAGGTGGCCCTGGACTATTTAGATGATACTATCTGAATAAACGACGAAGTATAACGAGTATTCCATGAATCATAGCTACTTCTAGCATAATTAGGTTTTAAGGTAAAAGGTACATAGTGACTAGTTGCTAGCTTGTTGACCAAAATATACCATAACCTATTTTCTTAGTCGCCTCTTTCGACATCAACGGAAGGAATTGAGAGGTGTTATTTTCAACCTGACACCACAAAACATGGTTTCTTTACAACTACATAAATAAAATTGAACTGTGACACCATGAAGGAGAAAAGGCCTTTGTAAAAAAACCAACCAAGTAACTGCTAGTTATTTACAAATAAGGTAAACGTCCCTGTTCTCGACACTGACCCAATACACGGCACTTACAACTTTATGTCATAGTAAGACAGTTGACAGATCTCGATAGGTGTCATCTACTGGTCGTTGAGGTGTTGAGCTCACTAATTCTTCGAATAAGTGACTACTCGTGAAGTAAATAAAATTTTCATGTGAAAAAGCGGGTATATTCCCGAAACAGCTTTGAGAACAGGGCATGATGGCGTGAAAACCTGCGTCCAAAATGTTGCTTTGGCTCTTGGAGATACATGTCTTTAGTTAAATATATTGTCTTCATAACTACTTATAAGTATCATCATTATCAGCCGATAGACGTCCACTGCTGGACATAGGCCTCCCCCAAGGACCTCCACAATGACCGGTCCTGCGCTGCCCACATCCAACGGCTTCCCGCGACTTGCACCAAGTCATCGGTCCACATTGCGGGGTCCACCTTATAAGTATACTCTTTTCTTTTATATTTTTTTATTACGAAAAAGTTACTTTTTGCCAGGTTTCTTGCGGCGCATTCTTCTTGGCAATGATTGACAGTGCTGGTAGCTCTTGTCTTCATATTTTGCATAAATAAAGTTTTGGATTTTGATAAAATTAGTTGCTCGTTCGATTGAGTTTGCCTCAAGAACCATAAACCAACGAATGTTTGCGTTTTTCAATCAACCTTAAAATTAGGACATCATGCGTTTTTCACGTTTCAATCTCATTTAGCTAATCATGAATGATTGAAAAAATGGCCTCACATTTGCAGTATCGAGGTTTAAACTTCACTGTTATCATTTGTAACTCGGAACATACCAATACCAGCACAAGATGCCATAAATCTTATTGAACACGATAAGAGAATCCTGGAGTTCAGGCAATCTAGTTAGTAATAAATCTTTTCTTAGACTTGAATTCCATTGTTTCTAAGTTACGAAGACAGATATACCAGCACAATACGCGAATTAGATTCTTTGTTTATTGTTCTCATGTTGCTAGTAAATGGAGAAATTACGCAGTCTGTTATCAGACGGCTCGCTCCGTTCGGTTTAGGGAAGATTATTTTTGCTGGGTCTATGGAAACTGGTTAATTGATGATACAAACAGTCACGCCTATCTTTCCAAATGGGGTAGGCAGAGCACACGGAACGTGACATAGACAAAACGATGACTATTTCACGTTTTGTGACCACTTCAAGCTATTTTTCAGGTTTTAAGACTTTTAAGGTGGCAGGTACAAGATGACAGGTTGCTAGCCTATTGCCGAAATAAATATACCTTAATTTATGTCCTTAGTCGCCTCTTAAGATATCCACGGAAGAAATGGAGAGGTGTTATTGCATCCTGACACCACACGGGTCAATTGATGATGGCTTGTGTATTATCAAGAAATTTGATAATTTACCGCTTTCTCTTACACGTATTACGTATTTAAATGGGTAGGCAGAGCATACGAACGCTACGTAGACAAATCCGTCTTTAATTTAACTGCAGCGCTATTGTCTAACGCACAAAAAATCTACAATACCTTGTTTTTAATTTGACAGTTGAAACCAAAAGTCGCTTTGAAATTTAAACATTTGCTAACACGTAACATCATCGCGACCAATGTGTAATGCTGTCAAAATTGTAATCCGGTTTTTTACACGAAAGCACCTATCGATCTAGATCGTTTTCCACCGTGAAATCGATGTAGATTTAGCGTTAGGCAACAGCGCTGCTTATTCTCTTACTTACTCCAGTTCCAAATCTAGTTTCTAGTCTTCCTAGTGCCAAAGCAGCTTGTATTGGTTTCAAAACTCCAAACTCCGCTGTCTAGCCGAAATAATGAAGACGGTCCGCGTGCCATTCCGGCGCGTCGAACGAATCTATCGCATTCCTGTCGCGGCGAACATTCCACGATTCTATTAAGTTATATCTTCTGCTTCGTATAAAAAAATGTCTGACTTTTGAGGCGTTTGTTCCGTGTTTTTGCAGTTTTTTTCAATTATGTTGCAGTCAAAGGTAGTATGTAATTTGACGTAATTCAGTACTAAAGTTACTTTTGACGCTGACTGTACTATTGCCTGTGTGGTGTCGGGTTAGAATAACACCCCTCCATTTCTTCCGTGGATGTCGTAAGACACGACTAAGGATATTGGTTTAGGTATGCTTTAGGCGACAGGCTAGCAATTTTTCACTTTTGTAGGTACCTCTACCATATGTTTTCAAACCTAAAATTTATGCTAGACGTGGTTACTAAGCGTGAAATGGTCATGGTTTTGTCTGTGTCACGTTTCGTGTGCTCTGCCTACCCCATTTGGTTACATAGGCGTGATTGTTTGTAGTCAAACCCGACTATTTCACGTCACGTATCCACTTTCGGTATAATTATTTTCTTATTGAACATTAAACTACCGTGAGACTCACTCATGTTGAAAATTTAACGGATAACTCACGTTCATTAAATCGAGTTTAGCTCGAGCAGTCGCGCGAAGAGAGCAGAGGCGCGCAGTTCGCGCTTGGCTGCAGCAGCCGCCGCGGCTCCTAGATGAAGGGCTACGAATTAGTCCGAAACATGTCGAGCTAAACTCGATTTAATGAACATGAGGTATTCGTTAAAATTTCAAGAATTCTTTTCTTTTTCGTTTTCTTTAGTCACTTTTTACGACATACATACCGCCACACCTCTTTACCGCAGAAGTAGGCAAAAAAAAACTACATTGTTCCACTTGCCACGACCCTGAAATACCTTTTGCTTATCCACATTCATTAATCTCTTCTACATGCTCATCGCTTACGGATAATTCTAACCTACTGACATTGTCATCCACTGAAGAAACGTAATAGCTGTAATTCTAAACGTGATACTGCACTAAAAATATGAATGTTTTTTAATACCCCGACCTATTCTCGAAAAGTTATTGGCAGATTTATACAAACTTGCTCAAGGAACCGACTTACGTAGAATCTAAATAACATTAACTCACTGACAACATCATTTTTCCCACAGCCATTAAGCCTCATATTGTATTTCATTTTCAAATTACTCTGATTGATTTATTCCAGTTTCAGGATTGTACTCGGCCGAGGCCCTAATTCAATTTTAGGGATCTCGACTGGATTTTCAGCAAGATTAATTGTTATGTAACTAAGTCTTGACGCAAGTGCGGATTATTTGGTTCGTATTTCTATTCACGCCTTCTATAGTACAGTACATACATGCATGAAGTCTGTATTCCCTAATATGGTAGGCAAATCACTCAAAAAGGTAACAAGCGTATTTTTAGGATTTAAATTTAGAAGTACAGTGAAGGACTGCTATAAGTCTGTCGCCTAAAATGTATTTTAACGTATTTTTGTTTCTCTTACGACGTCCACGAAATAGAAGAAGAAAACATTTTTTATTCCAGACAACTGTGTTCCATAATCATCACATTTATGTAAGTAACACAAGACAAAGTACTTGATAAATTTATTTTGATGAGAGTGAAATAAAAAGATGGGTGTGTTTTCTTTAGTAATTTTGTACATATCATCATCATCATCAGCCTATATACGTCCCACTGCAGGGCGCAGGCCTCCTCTCAGGCCCAGTGCGGATTGGGAACTTCACACACAACGCTGAAGTACTTCGTCGCTGTGTGTAGGTTTCCTCACGATGTTTTCCTTCACCGAAAAGCTCGTGATAAATATCAAATTCGATATCGCACATAAATTCCGAAAAATTCAGAGGTGTGAGCCCGGGGTTTGAATCCACGACCCTCTGCTTGAGAGGCCACAGGTTGAACCGCTGGGCTATCACGGCTTTTTATTTTTTATTTTGTACATAACAATAACGAAAATATAGTTTTCACGTTTGTACCCTCGTGTCGGGTTTATAATAAGTCGCTATTTGTTCTGTTGACGACGTTAGAGTAAATTTATTACTATTGCAATCCTCTTTATTCTATCAAAAACTAAATACATGCTAAAACAAGCTACCTGGCCTGCTAAAAGAACGTTTCTATTTTCCCGACTCGCCTCTTACGACATTTTACGAAAAAATGGCGAGGAATAATTTTAACCCTGAAACCACACAGGTAAAAAAGTAATAAAATTAAATAGCGGGTAGTTTAGGATTTTACTTAGGTCAGTTTCCCGGTCATTTTTCAGCGAGAGCTAAGCCGTAGCTATCGGTAACGCGCAGGCTTCTTAATCCAACAATCCCTGCAGAGCCTCTCTCAAAAGCATTTTACAGAATTCAACTTTACTTTTTATTTGCTTTGGTAAACGGATTTTGCTAAACAATTGAATTTATACTCAGATAGGAGTTACTTGTAAGGTTATTGACGTTCAGTTTAAATATTTAGTTAGTTTAAGGGACCCAATAAGGGCTCAGGATGACTTCGGCCACAGTTCCATTTCGTCACCTTCTTAACACGTTCCCTGTGAAGCCGGCAGTCAAAAAATTAGTCGACACGTGCAGTTATTTATTTGAATTGATCTGCGTCGGAATATTTAATTAAATAATAAGTCCCCAGGCACCTCATACGCTTTATTACCTACTATTTTGATCATACGTGCAAGCAAATGAATATGATCTAGATCACACGTGCAGATTTTGATCAGCTCATAGCATTAACAAAGGGCAGTGCATCATATATATGTGGCGCACTCACGTGTCGTCAGTGCCTCGAAATGCACCACATGTGGTGCATGCACAGGGAACGTGTTAAGTCGTTCTCATTCGCATATGGTCTACTGTTCCGATTCGCCAGCATTCCTATGTCGTCACTTCCCTACTTCGTCCGCTTTCCTACGTGGGCCTCTGTATCAACTCGTTTACATTCGTAATTAGACTACAATGCCAATTCGTCAACATTCCTAATTAGTCTACGGTGTCAACTCGTCAACATTACTATTTAGACCACAGTGCCAACTCGTCAACAATTACTATTTAGACCACAGTGCCAACTGGTCAACATTCCTATTTAGACCACAGTGCTAACTCGTCAATTATGTATACATACACTTAGCAAAATTATCATTAGGTACTTAGGCAAGTGTGGTGCCGGGTTCGTGCTAATGGGACCAATTTCAATTTCAAGTTATACCCTTTCGATTAAAAAAAAAAATTAAAATCGGTCCACGGGTCTCTGAGCTATCGAGTAACATACACAAAAAAAAAAAAAAAAAAAAATTGGTCGAATTGAGAACCTCCTCCTTTTATCGTACCACTGTGGTAGGAATGCGGACGAGTTGGCACTGTGGTCGATATAGGAAGGCGGACGAGTTGGCACTGGTGATGCTGACCAAGTAGCACTGAGGTCGATATCAGAAAGTGGACGAGTTGGCACTTTGGTCGAAATAGGAATGTAGACAAAAATGGAACATTGACGATATCAGAAAGTGGACGAGTTGGCACTGTGGTCAAAATAGGAATGTAGACAAAATGGGGTATTGACGACATCAGAAAGTGGACGAGTTAGGAAGGTGACGATTTAGGAATTGTAGGCTGACGACATGGCACTGTGGACGACTTAAGAAGGTGACGAAATGAAACTGTGGCCGAAGTCATCCTGAGCCCCAATAAGTTACTCATGTGGTGTCGATTTCATTGAGCTGAAAACATTGGTTTTTTTATTACTGCCGAGCTGATAAAATGATGATTATTTAACTAGAAAAAAACAAATAGCGAACGCAATAATCTCGAACACTTCAAGGTGGTGATTGTATTGTATGTATTTACGCTTTACTATTTCACTTTACGGGACCGGTCATTGTGGAGATCCTTGGGGGAGGCCTATGTCCAGCAGTGGACGTCTGTCGGCTGATAATGACGATGATGATGATGATTTCACTTTTCGCGACCACTTCTACAATGAGTTTAGGTTTAAAACAGCCGAAAGAGGTAATGTCACCTTTTACGATATCCACGGCCGATGGAAAAGTGATATTCTAACTCGGCACCACACATAATACAGTCAATCAAAAGAAAACAAAACATTTTCTTGGTATAATCACTATTTTACTCGCCAGTAAATCAATTTTTCGTATGAAGAAAGCAGATGTGTAAAAGAGAAGATTCAAGGACTAAATTTTATTCTTGTTTGTTGCCATCGTCTCCTTAGATAGTCGTAAATTTCGACTTGAGTGGCCAAATCGTCTTATTCACAGTACGTTTTTTTATGAACAACATTGACTGAGAAATTAAAAAAGAGTTTATTTCCATTCGTTAGCCTCTAATAAAACTAAAGTTAATCTAAAACTACAGACCCGCGTAAAAGGCTACACCCGCAGTGTTAACATAATGAATCCCCTTTTAAGAGAGTATATAAAAAAATGAAACAAAAATCTACGCAATTAAATACTAAAAACTGCGTTGCCGCAACACAAAATGCAGAGATACTAAGCAGCATTTACCGTTCCAGAAACATATTTCTAAATGCTTTTAACAGTACAACGCGCCAGCTGCATTGCTATATTTTACCCCACTTTATTCAAGTATACTTTATCAGATTAGCATAAGAACTAACTTTTTAGCTCGAGTAACAAAGCGTCGCAAATGGTAATGAGCCCCGTTACATTCACGTAACATACTAAAAGAAACACGTAAGCAGAAATACGTCAAAGGAAAGAAAGAAATTATCCTAACTTGCAAATTGGATCTCAGTCTGTTTTACTTGGGTGGAACACGTAAACCACAAAAGAGCTGAAAAAAAGAATTACCTACCTATCCTCGGAATCCTTAGAATTTCAAGATGACTTCTCTATTTACATACGAATAACGCAGGCCGCTGTGGCACCGACGTGTAATGTAACTGCGAACGCGGTAGTGACAAAAGTGGAAACAATCTCATCAACAAAAAAACCGAAACACGTGCTTTTATGCTGACTATATCTTTTGCTAACTTGATGTTAGATTTGGTGTAACTATTTTCAACCGTTAAAGAGTTCTCTCCCGCGGAGACGGTTTTGGCTAGGTCACCAGAATTCTAGGTACTACCAGAATATTTACCGTTATCTGACTTACAAAAGTACATAAAATTTTAGTTCAACCGGAAATTGGAAAGTGGAGCTTGATCTTGTAACATGATTCATGTGTAGACCTAGAGACTTTTCTGGCCCAAACAAGCAATAATAATCATCATCATACCAAATAAGGCAGAAACACTTTGTGATTTTCATCGTCCAGCCACTGCCATCAAATCATCTATTACACGACCCTGATGTTATGCTCCTCTTTTTATAATTACCGACGTTGACGTCGAATACCTATCAATACTAATATCATCACCGATGTTATCATCGTCGATGTTATCTGATGCAAATTCGACCAAAGTACAAAATACAAAAAGGCAGTGTTCAGGGACTCGTGATCGTGGCAAATATTGTACGCGGTGGACGGACAAGGAAAGCTTTCGATGGGCCCCTTCACAAGTGCACAGGATGAGCAACCACGAGGGAAGAGTGGCGGTGACTGGTGAATCACCACCTACTCATAATGACCATGGCCAGTTTGACACGAGTGTTATGCAAGGTGGCCGAAAAAATAACGTAAATATTTTAACGGTGGTCGAGTATACGCGCCTGAAAACCCCTGAGTCTTTTTCCCGTAATTTCGAATTAAAAAAAAATGCGGAAATCTGAAAATATTGCCAAATCTTTTGTACTCCGGCTCTTAGTCAACCGCGTAACACCGCAATGTCGAATGATTGCAGGTGCTTACGCGTCAACTAACGAGACTTGCGTACGGGACGTAAAGTAGGTAAAACACAAGGCGCTCACGTTAAATAAATCGAGTTTAGCTCGACATGTTTCGGACTAATTCGTAGCCTTTCATCTAGGAGCCGCGGCAGCTGCTGCTGCCAAGCGCGAACTGCGCGCCTCGGCTCTCTTCGCGCGTCTTCTTCAGTTGCCGCGGCTCCTAGGTGAAGGGCTACGAATTAGTC